>JADRCD010227494.1:0-11550 GCA_019843815.1 Montemys delectorum
TTTGTTTGTTTTTTGGAGGGGAACCTGGGAAAGGAAAAATTTACATGTAAATAAAGAAAATATCTAATTAAAAAAAAAGAATATGTACAGAAAAATTTCAAAGCACTAACATGTTAGTTCTAATTCTATAACCTGAATGAATAAATCCAAAGTGTTTCTTATATCAATTTACAACAAAGCAAAAACAGGAACTAAAATGCTACATTAAAAAAAATCAAATAAAATACCTGGCATCACATCTAGTTGGACAGAGACTATCAGGCAAAGTATAGAAGTGTGTACTCAACACTTTCTGCCCACAGTCAGGAGACTTATTCTCAGAAAACTTAGAAACAAGTCCCCTGCAGTAACCAATTTTATTTTTACAGATATTTATTAGTGCATCTTAAAAGTTATCTCTTCAGGGAACATTAACTGAAGGTTTATCGTTTGTACATCTAATATAGATTTAAATATCTTTCAGTCTTATTGGTTGTTGATTTCCTTCTATTTTAGTATATCCTTGAGTTAAGTTCTTTTAAGAATTAAATGTGCTTATCCCGTGCTTTCCATGTTTCAGATGTATTCAATCTACTTGTCCCTGATCAAATATTTGTTGTGTTTACTATTTGCATGAGATGTTTATTCAAATGATTTACTTAAGTAGTGACCCCTCTTCTTAAACTCATTGTTTTCCCTAAGGCTTTTATGTTTCACGTCAATAACTCAAAGGTTATTTTTGTCCTACCCATGCCAATAAGCTCAGACACATTCAGGATATCAAATTGAAGGAGTATAATATTCAGCCCTGGGGGAAGTGAGATGAAACTGAAAACAGTATTCAGGCACATGGAACCAGCACACACAATGAAGTGTTACAGTTTGTTGTATTGGCATTATCATTGTGAGTCTTAATATTTTGGCTTCCTAAAGATTCACAGAAAATCTATTTTTTTTTTTTTTTGTAAAGTGTAGGAGGAACAGCAGTCCTCACCTCTGCTAAACATCAGGAGCCAGGCAGTCATGAAGACAACTCCTGAATGAGGATCTAATTGAAGCCTTCATGAAAGATTAAGAATTGGTGATGCAGAAAATGCCAGCCAATGGAACTGCTGCTTGGAAGAGATTCTTGATTAGAGATTCCTACTGCATTCTTACCTGCTCCCAGTATCTGAGCCATTGATTCTGTGCCACCTAATCTCCAACCCCCAAGGACAACTAGGGTCAGTGGCATAGGCAGTCCAGGGCACAACCAACAGTAAAGGTGGCCTATAAAAGTAACTTGGCTTGCAGAGAAATCAAGCATCACTTCCTGTTTCGTACTGGATCATCAAAGAGAATCCTAACTAAATCTGAGTCAAGGATAACATGGCCATCGTAGATCCTTCATTCTGGTACATCCTGTATCTAATAAGATGACTTTATCCACTTTCACTGCCTGGGAAAAACACAGGGAAACTGGCACTGGGGCAGCAGAGTTCCTGCTTCAGTTGTTCTTACAGAAAGCTTTTCCTGAAGTTATTTCTCAACTCCTCTTTCTTCATTGAATTGTTTTAGATGGTAGTTAATTATAAAATACACAATGCATGTCATACCACTATGACCACACTGAATATTATGTTTGTATGTATACAGAGGAAAGTAAATGAAACATTCAACTTGTAGTATATAAGCAGTTATTCTCAAATAAGTAAAGAAAGAAACCTCTAAACAAGATACCACTGTGTCGGAGTGGTACTTTTCTTAATCTAAAGCCAAAGGAGAATGTAGAAAGGTTTTACACGAGTTGATCATATAATCAGAAGTGACCTTCTGTGGATTTATTCAGAAGGTGGGTACATGAGATCTTATTTGTAAGAGTTTAATGGAGGGCTATGAGCTATGTAATCAGCAAGGCAAAGTGGCTTTTATCCATTTTAATCCATTATCTTTGTCTAATAAGTTGTTAATTATCTAATGTAGTATATTTAAAAAGGAAAACAGACCATAATATGTACCACATTTTGTGGTTACATTAGGATGAACAGCTCATACTAATTCTATCCCTAGAAATTTGTCTATTTTGTTTATTTTTATAGCATGCATTTTTTGTGGTTTTTCATTTTTATAGCAGTATTCTATATCAAACTCTTTTTAAAAAACAAAACAAAACAAAACATTTTTATTAGAAAAAATGGAGCTGGACATGTGGGTACATGCTTATAATCCCTGAATAAGCCTCCCAAATTTCTAGAGAACTTGACAAAAACATAATCAAAAGAAAAAAAAAAACCTTTGCTTTCATAAGTAGTGAAGTTTTGTGTTGCATTACTTGGAGTGTTTTATATATTTTTCTTCTCTTTATTCCTGCCGAGGAAACTATTCATTAGTTAAAGGTTTCAAACTAATAACACCTGTTTCATTATCATTTTGATTTGGGGTTATTAATCAAGATGGAATTTAGCAGCATAATGATCCTATTACATACAATGATCCTATTACATATGGCAGTTGGAGACTAGGTTATCTGTGTGTTCCAAGTCATTGTCACATACAAGCCCAAATAACTAACATCTAATAGGAGATCTCTATGTGCTCACTTATTTTTAATTTCTATAAATTTGTAGTCTTTTCTAGTTTTTCAAGACAGAAGTAGATTTTTCCATGTTAGCTAAGCTTTTTAAGGTAACTTTCCAGTAATAGGAATATGATTCTTTAAAGTTTTATCACTTGCGGTAAAAAACTTTGCTCAGTTGGTCACTTCAGATTTCAATTATATGAGTCACTTAAGTTTCTCATAAATATAATATTCTTATAATATCATACTTTTAAATTTAGGCAAATACTAGTTTCATAATTATTATAGTACAGAATTCTCTTAGGTAGGTGGCAATAATAATTTTCATAGAACAAAATAATAAAGTTTTATTCTAATACAGGAAAATGACCCAATGGTTCATATTTGGTTCATGTTCCATAAACTTAGCTTGGGGACAAGGCAATTCCCTTAAGTAAAGGCAAATTGTATTACACATTATGCCCTCTGGACATCAAACAATAATGCCAATCAGGAATTCTAGGTCTGACATATTAAAAGCCATTTAATGGTGATGGGTAAGATAGTTGTTTAGAAAATGTAAACCACACAGTAATCTTGAGTCAACCAAAAATGTGTATATAAATATTCCAAAATAGACAATATGACTTTAAATGTACTGCGACCAGTTGTGGTGGAAATTGAAAAGTTCTTGTAATACAATTGTTTGGAATGAGAGCTGTTATATCCTCTAGAATATTCTTCCTAACAAGTTTAGAGGAAATTAAATTTACAAGACAAGCTTTCTGTCTTGGAGTTTATCGTTCTGCTCTACAATTAAGATTGCAGATATCGCCTCTCCTCTTATTAAATCCTGTAAATGTGCCTGGAGGCTACAGCAAAGGGAACATCCACAAAATGAGATGAAGAAATACATAAATAAGAAATGTGAGTTTGGTCTTCATTACTCATGATTTTTAATCTGTGCATGGAAAATGAGCTGAACATTTACATCCATTCTACTTTACTAATATTGACCAAACAGAATGCTCTCAAGACAACACTGTTCTGTCGGGTACTGTGAGCAAAAGGAATGCAGACATCATTTGCTAAATTCTGTCCTTCTACATGTGAAACACAAACAATTAAACACAAATAGGGAAATGAAAGAAACACCTTCCAACAATTCAGACTTACTAGATGACCAAACTAAACCATACAGAGGATAGACCTATTTACAATTCTGTTTACTAATGGATTTATAACACTCATCCTGAAATGGAGTACATTAGCACCCTTTAAATTATATATAAATATATACATATATACATATATATGACTGGTATATATAATCATATATAGACATAATTACATATAATATGTATATATACTGATTTTATATATACATGTTTCATAATATAAAATATATATAAATGCATGTTATATATAAAATGTATACTGATTTTTAATCATCTCTGGTTGCTTAAATTATATTCTGATAACATATGTATTGATGTGAGATATTTGGTTAATCTACATGTTAAAAGCATGATGGAGTATAAAATGCTAGTTTTCTACCAATATCAACCAATGAGACCCACCAGAGCTGCTAGGGACTAAACCACCAAGAAAAAAGTGTACATGGAGGGACCCATGGCTCCATCCACTATGTAGCAGTGGATGTCCTTGTCGGGTATCAGTAGGAGAAGAGGTCTTTGGTTCTGTGAAGGTTCACTGCCCCAGTGTAGGGAATTGTGATGGTGGGGAGGTGGAAGTGAATGGGTGAGTTGGGGAACACCCTCATAGAAGCCAAGGGAGAGGGGACGGGATAGGGGGTTTGCAGCAGGGAGTCTGGGAAAGGAGAAATGTAAATAAAGAAACGTAAATAAAGGAAATATCTAATAAAAAAAGAAAAATAACATAAATACAAATTACAGTTTTTCATCTACTTTTCAGAGTAGCATATGAAATAATACTTAAATAATTAAAAACATTTAGCTAAGAGAAGAATGACACAAATAATAATTTGACAATAGAACCACAAAATATTTTCACAGAATATTTTAGATATTGAACAAAAATAAAGTCATTCATATGACATTTTAACATAGGGTGAATAAAATCAAAATAAGTGTATCTCCATTTCTTTAAAAGGTGATCTTAAATACTTTTTCCAATAATTAATTTATTTATTCACTTTACATCTTGATTACAGTCTCTCTTCCTCCTAGTCCCCTCTTCCCATCCTCCCTACCCCTACCCACATCCCTTTCTTTTCTGAGAATGGAGAGGCACCCCACCCTGGGTACCAACCTACTCTAGCACATTAAGGCACTGTACTGTGTAATCCTCTCTTATTGAGGCCAGACAAGACAGCCCAGTATTAGATATTTATGTAGTGCTTATCAGTCATGCTCAAAACCACTATTTCTTACCTACAAGTTTATTTTTTAGTATTTCTTTGTCTTGATTATCCACATAGATAAATAGATTTAGATTTTATATTTTATTTTATAGTTATATTTCAAAATGTTTATGTTTACATTATTCTTATATAGAACTGATAATGAGCTGTTTTAAACATTTGATTTGTAATAATTCATCATTGTAATTATAGTTAATTTATATTACTTGTTATATTGCTCACATTCTTTGAAAGTCCAAAAATTTTACTTTACTAAGTCAATATGATTATTTTTGAAGTAGTAGTGATAATTGAAATGATATATGATATAGAAAATATTTAATATTACTTACATTTCTGTGGCCACTGGAGTTAATAATAATAATTTTTTATTTGTTTTACTTATTGGATGTTAAAGCCATATTTTTGTTTATTATTATTATTATTATTATTATTATTACTATGATGATGATGATGATGATGATGATGATGATGATGATGATGATTTTTTGAAACAATGTTTCTCTATGTATATCTGAACCGCTTTCCATAGACCAGGCTGGCCTTGGACTCAGAGATCAGGCTACCTAGGCCTCTTGACTTCTAGGATTAAAGGCATGCATCACCCTGTGGCCTCTTGAAATTAGGAAAGGCATTTTTTTTAAATATAGAGAACACCTGTTTATGCAAGAATCAGATATGAACCTCTTCCTGTTATATTTTATACAATTTTCTAAATATTGAATGAATTGTAAATGAGAATGTATAGGGAATAGTATCTGCTCAGAAGTTATGTACATGTCTCCGAATGAAACTGTATAAAAGAAAGGGTGCAAAGGAGAGGAGAAATAGACATGTATTGTCATACAGGAGACACTTCTGAATTAACTTTCCTGCTTTGACTGAGTCAATATGGCAAAAACATGTCTTTTGGAACTACATTCTCTTTGACAAGTGGAGCATAGAAGATTCACTCTAGAAAATAATTTGCATGAACAAATATTTTATTGAAGAAAAATAGAGTTATAAAAGTCCCTATGAAAGAATAGTACACAGAGTGTCTTGCCATGGCTCCAGAGCTATGTTCTGCGTCTGGGGAATGAGATCAAGGAGTATAGTGCCATAGATTCAGTTGCTCCTGTTGAAGGTAACAAGTTTACAGCTTAATTCTTGTCTAACCTTTGCCATTCTGTCCCATGTCTATAAAGTATAGATAAAAGACTTTTCACAAGGCCTCCTACATTAATGTTCTCTATATGATGACAATTGTGCGTAGCAATAATAATATGGTCTCCCTTTTCTCCATTAGCTTTCTTTTAAATTGCTTTAAATTAACATTATATACCTAAAAATTTAATGGTAGTTTCAAAATTAATAGTTAGTGCTGTAAAATAATGTATATTTTACTGTAATAAAATATTTCCATATAAAACCTTCAAATAGTAAGAATAAATATATATATTTAGCTTTAATTGTTAGAGTTAAGGTGATCTATTGAAGTATTCATTTTATTTGTTGGATGTTGGAGCCATATCTTCTTGGCTTTTTGTTTGTTTGTTTTTGTCAATTAAATCCCGTCATTATCTGATGTAAACATACTGCTTTTATTTTGTCTACCTTTTCACTAGTTCAGTGTAGTCTTCAAGGAATTTTCATTGTAATCTGTAGTTGGAAGAGAGGAAGCAGGAACAAATGAAAAGATATATTGGATACAAGTTTAGATCAAGATAATTAGAATTGAATAAATCATTAAAGCAAGAGTCAGGATAGATGTGTGAGAGGTAGGTGGCGTCAGACAGAGACCTTTCAAGGAAAGGTTCATTGAACAATCTAACACTAAGAATAGTTAGGATCTAGAGTAGACTATGAATCATCCATATAGAGGAGACTGTAATGGTGAACATTCAGATGTAGTAATGTGATGGATGGTAGGTTTTAGGGAAAAGCACAGCAAACAGGGAAAAAAATAAAAACAGCTAAAAAGAGAGACAAGAGGACATCCTGAATTTCACAAGCAAATAGATAGAACTAGAAACTATCCTGGCTGATGTAACTCAGATCCAAAAGTACATGCATGGTATGTACTCGCTAATGGATATTAGCCAAAAAAAAAAAAAAAAAAAAAAAGTACAGAATTCTCAAGATATAGTCCACATAACTTAAAGAGGTCAACAAGCTGAAGTGTCAAAGTGAGGGTGCTTCAGTCCCACTTGAGAAAGAGAAGAAAGCAATCAGAAGTAGGGAGGGAGGGAGAGACCTGGGGGGGAAAGTGAACAGTAGGGGGAGTTTGGGGCTGGGAGAGGGGAACTTGATCTGGTATTGGGTTAGGAAAAAGGACTAACGCCCCTAGGACCAGCAAAAAGAATGGAAACAGGCAATCTCTGGATATAGGAGGTTGGGAGTCCCTCCAGAATGTACCAGATACCTGGGAGGTGAGAGACTCTCAGGACTCAAAGAGAGGGTCCATAGATAAAATGCCCAACAGTAGGGAGGGGGAACATATAAATCCCACCTCCAGCAGGAAGACAGGACATCAAATGAGGGATGAGGTTGCCACAGTCACAACTCTGACCCATAATTATTCCTCTCTTAATGAATTACAGGGATGGAAATGAGAGGAGCCTGAGAAAAAGAAAGTCCAGCTACAGGCCCAAAGTGGGATCGAGCTCAAGGGGAGGTCCCAAGGCCTGACACTATTACTGAGACTATGGAGTGCTCACAAAAAGGGACCTATCATGACTCCCCCCGAAAGACCCAGAAAGCAGCTGAAAGAGTCAGATTCAGATGTTTGCACCCAAGCAATGGAAAGAAGCAGGTGACCCCTGTTGTTGAATTAGGGAAGGCTGAAAGAAGCTGAGGAGAAGGGTGATCCTGTAGGAGGACCAGCAGTCTCAATTAATCTGGACCCCAGAGATCTCTCACACACTGGACCACCAAATAGACAGCTGATATGAGGCCCTCAACACAATACAGTAGAGGACTGCCAGGTCTGTGTTCATTCAGAGATGATACACCTAACCCTCAAGAGACTGGAGGCCCCAGGGAGTTTAGAGGTCAGGTGGGGTTGGGGGGTGTAGGCATCCACATGGAGACAAGGAGGTGGGGAGTTGGTATGAGATGTGGGGTAGTGATAAATTATGGAGTGTAAAAAATAAATTAATTTAAAAACTAAATTAAAATAAAAGAAGAGAATCAAAAGGAAAAATGAAGTAGAAGGAAAAGAAAATCAGCAAATGTTGTTAGGCTCTGGTTGATTTCGATTTTATTTATGTAAAAGCTGAAGAGAATGCAAGACTTGGAGTGTAATTTAAATAACCTCAACAGATCATTTCAGTTTCAATATTGTGAATAAAAGTGATTCTGCCATTAAGCAACAAGAGAAGAGCCCTGTGTTTGTTGTCAAGCACTCTCCCCACAGGAAGAGAGAGGAAAAAACAAAAAACAAACAAACAAAAAAAACAAAACAGAACAAAAATACAAGAAGAAATGGAAAATAGGTTGTGGGAGTAATTCACTAATCAAGGCAAGAAAGAACGATGGCCTAAATTAAGATGGTCAATTCTGTACAGAGTTGGAATTTAAGGAAAAACAAGATTTTAGACTGATTATATGAGGATTAAGGAGAAAAGAGGATTAACATCATAGTTTGCAGACTGATTATAAGAATGTCATTGTCACTTATTATGGGGTAGGATATGACTGAAGGGACAATCAGAAGCTCGCTTCAGGAATGACAAAGTTTAGTTGATAGTAGATTCTAAATAATTCCCTCCATTTATCCTTATCTATTTTCTTTACCCTCCCTCATCATACTTCTCTCTGTTTCCTTTTCTTTCTACCATCCCTCCATCCTCTAAAGTTAAAGAGAAGAAGAATGAAAGGTGAAGTATTAATAAGAGACAATATGATCCAACACATTAAGTTCAGAATCCCCTTTTCAGTAAAATTTCACCACTGAAAGCAGAAGCACCATAGAGTGTTCACATGCACACCTGTTTTACTGGGTGGAAGTTCTTTTCTATTTGCTCTGTTTTGTATTTTAGTAAAAGAGTGTTTTCAGTTTAGAGTGAAGAAAATCGATGTGATGGTGAATAGTTGCAGAGAATTAAAAAACAATGAACTATATTTATAAGCGACTGATAAAATGCACTAAGGAGTAGAATATTCATTAAAAACAATTCTAAGATGTCTCTCCTCCAGCAGAGGAATTTGTTCAAAGGAAAGAAGGCCAAGAAGATGGTCATGGCCCCCTACTATTGTAAAGAAACAGAGGGGGCCAAAAGAACAGCCAGTTCTTTGAGAAAAGGGCCAAAACTTCAGCATTGGGCTAGACATCCAGCCCAAAAGAGACCTCACATGCTTTGTCAAATGTCCTGCAACCCCAGGCTGCAGCAGCAAAGGGCTATCCTCTAGAAGCAACTCAAAGTACCTGCTGCCATTAACCAGTTCATCTAGGCCCTGGACCAGCTGTAACCCAGCTGCTTCACCTTGTGAACAAGTATAGGCCAGAAACAGAGCAGCAGAAAAAAGGCTCCTTCTGGCCCATGCTGAGAAAAAAGCTGTAGGCAAGGGGGATGTCCCAACTAAGAGACTCAGGAGCAGAGGTCAATAAGGTCCTTACCTTGGTGGCAAATAAGAAGGCTCAGCTGGTGGTGATTGCCCATGATGTAGACCCCACTGAGCTGGTGGTTTTCCTGCCTTGTGTCGAAAGATGGGGTTCTCCTTCTGCATTATCAAGGGAAAGGTCAGGCTGGGGTTCCTGGTCCAGAGGAAGATGTGCACCACTGTTGCCCTCAAACAGGTTACCTCGGAAAACAAGGGTACTAAGCTGATGAAAGCTATTAGGGCCAATAGCCTAAGCCATCTCTCTAGGAGTAAGTCTCTTGACTGTGGGCAGAGAGTGTTGAGTACACAATTCTATAGTTTGCCTGGTGGTCTCTGTTTGTCCAACAAGATGAGATCCCTCGTGACTGCAGAAGTAAAGTACTGGGTCCTAAGTCTGTGGCTCCCATTGCCAAGCTAGAAAAGCTAAAGGCTAAAGAACTCTCCAGTGCTAAGTTTTCTCTACATAAATATAATTACAAAATAAAAAAAAAACAATGCTAAGAGTCTATTGAGGCAAATATTTAAACAAATTTAAAGGGGCAGTTATATTCAGATAGGACTGGGATTTGCCTGTGTGAGAAGAGAGGTTTCTCAGAGGCCAAGATGTTGCATTTATATTACAAATGTGATTAGAAAATGATTCCACAATTTAAATATTATTTCTATCAGTTTTGTATGAAACACTCAATACTTTCTTTTCATTTGTCTAGCATTGTGTTTTGGCAAATTCATTCAGAGAAGATTATGGCAAGTCATCTTGAAAGACTAGTTTAATCCTTGAAGAAAATAATATTTGAAATACAGCCAAGAAATAGGAAATTTGGTTGGAGATGAGATAATTATATAAAATCAGAATTCAATTATAGTACATATTTAACTACTATAAATTAGATAAATGAATTAATCTAAAAACATTAGACAATTATAGATCAAAATTCTATTCCTTTAGACTTTGGGTTGTGATTGCAAATTTGTTTAAATTTCCAGTTGTAGCACATTCACTCATTTATTATAAAAATATTTATTTCTTACCACAAGCTAGCAATTGTAATACATTTTAACTGCTAACTATTATAGGTTACCACAGACACAGTCACTTAATACAACAGAAATCGTTAGCTTTCTATTGATCAAAACGCTAACATAGTTATGACCACACTAAGTGTATGTATGTGGAGGAGGCTCTCCTCGTCTGTTATCCGAGTGAAATTATATACATAAGCCTTCATGCAATAAATACACACTCTAGTCCTGAGCATTTTTGTTATATTTTTATGGAAATCAAATTTATCAAAATTGACTGAGGTATGAATTCAATAAGGAATGAATCAATGATATATAAATATCTAGCTTAAGAATGTTATACAACTCTAGGACATGCTTAGAACAAAGTCCTAATGTTCAATTTCATGAGATATCTCATAATGCATAAGTAATTAAGGCTTTATAATTTCTCTCTCTGTATTTCTGTCTGTCTCTGTCTCTCTGTCTCTGTCTCTTTGTCTCTGTCTCTGTCTCTCTCTGTCTCTCTCTGTCTCTCTGTCTCTCTCTCTCTTTCTCTGTCTCTCTCTCTCTCTTTTCCTCTCTCTGTTTTTCGAGACAGGGTTTCTCTGTATAGCCCTGGCTATTCTGGAACTCATTCTGTAAACCAGGCTGGCCTCGAACACAGAAATCTGTCTATCTCTGCCTCCCAAGTGCTGGGATTAAAGGAATACATCACCATTGCCCGGTGTAATTTCTTTTTTTTAGACATCTGAAGTGCGTATGTTCAAAGAGATGAAGAATTATTACAGCCCTCTGGGCCATAGTGTGGTGAGGAGTGAAGATGAAGGAGCCTTAGGGGCGAGACCAGGATCGCTATGGTAAAAGCAGACTACGCATGCCTCATGGTAACAGACAGCACTGAATTTGGGCATCTGGGGAGCTTAACTGCAATTTCTATGTGTGCTACTTTAGGAAAACTCAGTGTTTTAAAGAATTGCTCTTGGAGATGTTGAGAAATGGAGAGACAGAGAGAGAGAGAGAGAGAGAGAGAGAGAGAGGGAGG
>JADRCD010227494.1:11650-22194 GCA_019843815.1 Montemys delectorum
GGGGGAGGGAGAGAGAGAGAGAGAGAGAGAGAGAGAGAGAGAGAGAGAGAGAGAGAGAGAGAGAGAGAGAGAGATCATTATCCCATTCTTTCATTCAACTTGGGTTCTGTTAAGTCCTGATGTGCAGGTTTCTACATCGGAGTCTGACATGATCTGGGAGATGCCCTATGGTGAATAATAGTGACAAAATTATTAATATGTCATCAGATATAATTTCTCAAACCAGACTTTGAGAAATATTGAGAGGAAGAAATGATACAAGCATGGTATAAATAATTCATAGATGCGCTGTTCTATTTTAATTTGAACAATTTCTTCTGTTTTGTTTGCTTGTTTGTTGAAAGAAAAGCAGATGCCCAATTTTATCAGAACATGTTTTATTTATGGCAAAAGGTTTTCTATCTCACCTCACCTTGTGAACGTTTGATTTGTCTTATCCGGACACCTCAGCACATTTGTGAAAGAGCTTTGGCAAATGCACCTGACTTCATCAGCAGATGCACTGACAGTCAACACTTTATCTCCTTATCTGACATCTCCTTTTCTCCTTTTTCTACACCAGATTCTACTGAACTGTTGTACAGAAACATACATGTATTCCCAATTTAGTTTCAGTAGCTCATAAGAAGTAGTATTGGTCAAAATTAGAGTTGGGTCTAAGACAGCTGTTTCACTAAGATCTTATCAGCAATGTAATTAGGCTGCAAATAATACATGTATTTAGCATATACACTTCCACAATTAGCAAAACTATTTGTAAAATTTAAATATTCTGATGAACCATGTTTGATTGTTTCCTTCTCTTTTAGGGATGTTCTTAAAAAGACTATTTCAGACAGGATTTAATTGTTTAAGCAGTACTTAGGTAATGATATGAAGGAGCTAGAAGCCTATGAGTCAACATATTTAAACCTCTAGGAAATAAATCCTTATTTGTAATATCTAAAAAGCCAGATATTAGCGAGTATCTAAAGTGTCTTCAAAATAAGTTAGCTAATTCCATATGCTCTGAACAACACTAGAATAGTAATGATAGTTCGTTAGTATATTAAAGTATATTTTGATAATTAATATGTTGACATAAAACTTTAAAATGATTTCTAATATTTATCATGAAGATTAACAAAGCTTTGGTAGTAAACCTAGTTGAAACACTGCACTCTGGAGTGTATTTATTCTGACTGAATGCTACCATACTCCCTTGAAAGCAGGTAGGTTATTGATTAAAGAAAATGATAATACTGTGATGCAAACAGACATAAATTTGCACACACTCTCTCTCCTCTGTCACACACGATATTTACAGCTCATCTATTTTAAATGAAGTAACAAGTTTTTTATCAACTTGAATATTCAATATTTAATTCTAAAGAAAGTAAATAACATGAAATTCATATTTAAAATGGAAGAATCTCTAGATACAGAAGAGTGCCCAACACACACACAGACACATACATACACACACATGGGGAGAGAGAGGGGAGCAGGGAGAGGGGCAGGAGGAGGGGGAGAGAAAGAAGGAAATTTTGTAGCTCTGGATGTCTCTCGACTCAAATCATGTTTCAGCTTTTTACTGTTGGATTCCAGGCCTACGGTATTACTCATGGCTGGACAACACACAGAATGTTTTCTTATCAATTCCTGCACAGATTCCCTTTCTTTCATTTTCTCCCTTGTTCAAACTTTCATTGTTGACCTATGTGTGACCCTACAGTGTTCTTTCCTGTCATTCTAAGAATCAGACCCTGACTTGAACATGTGTTCTAATTGGAGCTCTATCACCAAACCCTAAAACCATTATTTAAGCTATAGACCTGGAGGCAAATAACATCCTCCATTTGCTAAATGAAGTCAAGTTGCAAAAGTTGCTGCAAAGATGTATTTCAATAACCACAGTTATTGAGAAGAGTAGGAGAGAAGAGAACTTTACGTGATTTTCAGTGGACATGTTAAGCTTATTAATGTCGTTAACACTATATGAATTCCAGCCCAGAGTTTCTACCCTTCCTTTGATTATTGAGTTCCCAGTTAAAAAACACACTCACCACCTTTCTATTTACAGGAAGCCTTAAACAATACAAGAGCTGGGAACTGCTTTCCTGCTCCTTGCTGTTAGAGTCTACTTTCCTATCAATAATCCTGAGTTATCACTTACGACTTACTATGTTTCAACTGGGCTACTCTTAACTCCAACTGGCCAGCTCTCAGGGTCATGTTTTTATGGCTCCCTTAAGCCATAGCAGCTTCTCGTTCCTTCCCTCCTGTTTTTTCTTTCCTTGTGGTCCTCTTCTTCCCTGAAGCTCAGGAAACCTAAACCCCACACCTATGTCGCATTTACACAGCTATGGGCTACTGGCATATTTATTCACCAGTCAGAAAATCAACTTCGGTGCAGGAAAAACTGAGCTATATGCAGTTTCAAGGTTTTGGGGTCCTGCACTTAGCATTGCAGTAGACAGTAAATAACAAAGTCTCAACACATTAATATTTGAAAAAATACTATAAAAGGAATATGAAGAAAAGAGCACTCTGAAAATGTTGGAATTTTATATTACTATCATGCAGATTGAATAGTATACTGCATTTTGTGAACTATATAAGAGCTTTCCATGTTTTTTGCATAATGTAAACAAATGTCAAGCGATAAAACTAGAAGAGTAAGCTAAGGTGATAAATAAAGATTAGAGTAAACTATCTGGTGAGAAAAACCTCTTTAAAGCCAAATAAGAATTATATCTATCTTGGAAACAATGAAGCCTACTGAGTAGAGGAAAGACAATAAAATTTCTAGGGCAAAGGAGAGTATCAGAATTCCTTAAAAGAGACCAGCTGAAAGACAGGCGTTGTGAAACATATTCATCAATGGCTGCTACTCTAGGTGTTTCAGCTGTATGTGAATGAATAGGATGATCCTTTTTATCTGTAATAATCTGTGTGAAGTGGTGATAGAAATCAAAATGGAAATTTTATTAAAATGTTAATGCAATAGGCGATGGAGATTCAAGCAGATATCTTGATCAATTCAACAATTGATTTCTTAGCTAATTGTGTAATGGATGAAGAGGTTTTTCAGAAGCAGGACATATATGATAGACTAATTTTACCATAGAATTCAAGAAAAGACAGAGAAAGAAAAGGTGTACGCTAATTCTGTCTAGAGTATCTGGGAATAGGTGCTGAAATCCACGAGAACAAAAAATTCTCAACTTCCTGATACATGGTAATGAAGTGGTTTTACATTCTACTGATGTTTAGGGAGTGCTGAGGAAGATGCATTCAGTGTTCAATATATTTGATTCTCATTCAGGAACAAATCTACAGAGGTTCCTATGATCAGGACTCTATTTCAGACTCAGTCACATCTGGCTACTTTCTCTTGTTCTCTTTGCTATTTTCTTGTTATTTCTCCAAGTATCAAATGATGAGTAGCCACTGGACATAGCTTTTATTTCTTACCTCTGCTTAATACGTGCTCACTGACTTGGGTATTCCTATCTATTTCAGGCTACCAAGGACCACATAGTGATATCTGTTTCAAAGAAAAAAATCTATAGTCTGATAGTCAATTCTAGTATAGCTCTCCAGCCTGGTGACCATTTAGGCAGTTCAGGGTTGTTTCCTACAATCAACTAGATATCTCAAGCCCATATCCAATATGTTTCTCAAATTTTCTGGGTCCAAAATTGGGTTTTTCACCCTCAGAAAATTATTCTATTCTTGTGTGTCTCAGACTAAGAGTCCCACTGTGCGTCTTATAACAGGTATTAGATCTGACAGTCTCTGACACTGAAAACTGGTCTCCTGACTTTCATGGTTTCTATAAACACATTATGCATAGTGTAGTCAAAATGTGATTTTGTCCTTTACTCCTATGGTAAAGCTTACTAATTGAGTCATATCACTCAGGGGGTGAAATTTCATATTTCTACACAAAATATCTGTAGTATATTTAGCATTATTTTTAATTTATAATGTTGAGACATGTGTTTTCTCTTCTTTTCTGCTTCTTATACACTTATAACCTGTATAGATTTCTACATTCTCTTATGCATTATGCCCCTTGTAACTCACCTAATCTAAAATATTCAAATAGTTTGGATTACTTAGCTAGTTTATTATAAATCTTGACTTTGCTCTAATGTTTTGCTATTGTTGTATGTAAAAGCAGGGTAAACTCTCAACATTGCTCTAATTGATAACCTGTGGGTTGCAAAGCACTTATCTTTCTCTTATCTTCATAGTACATTCCATTCTGTTACCAAATTCTTCCTACCCTGTGTCCTTCCCTTCATACCTTTACTGACACCTGCATCTCAAAGTACCAGCATCTTTGCTGTGATTTAGTCAAGTTCTACGAACTTTAACTGTATATATTTACTATGCATTAGAGCTAGAACTAAGGAGGTTGTTGAGTGGGAAAGGTCTTTCAACACAAAGTAATGATTTAGACTTGAATCCAGAGATTATATACAAAACTTAATATAATAGCATTCATCTGTAATCACAGGATGAAAGTTAGTAACTGACACTCTTAGTGATTATATGATTGTCATATATTCACAAGACCCTCCCTCCTGCCCTCCCTCCCCCCCCTCTCTCTCTCTCGTGTGTGTGCATACACACACACACACACACATACACACACACATGAATACAAGAAAAAGGTAAACTCTAAAATAAAACAATACAAGGTCATAACCAAAGCCTACAAATCTTAATATAATTATGATGACCTTTTTGGCTCTTATTATAGTTCTACCTCATTGGCATAGATTCCTATCTTTAGTGCTTTTCCAACTGGGTTAATTCTTTTAATTTATGGTATAATATATGTATATATATATACATATATATACATATGTGTATACATATATGTATATATATGTATATATATATATTCTTATGTTACCATTTCTATCATTTTGGTAGCGATAGCTCTTTCTCCTCTTCCTACCATGAGTTGAACACAGAATTCTAAAAGAAAAATTCTTGCTCAAGCTTTATCTGAACACTCTCATCCATAAGCATAAAGAAGATTCATCAGAGTTTACATATTATTACTTATGTATTTGGTCAAACATAAAATATATCAATATAAGGAGCTTTTAATATATTACTGTTGTTACAAATTATCACAAAACTGGTAGCTTAAATCATCATATGAAAAATAGTTTCAAATGTTACAAATCATAAAATTGTAGTACTGGCAGAAATTTATTTATTTTTTTCTGGAATCTCCTGGTGAGAATGCCTACCTTCTATCTGTAATATGCAAGGCATGCACAGGCCTCAGTGTGGGGCTTTTTACTTTATCTTCAGACTCCAGGTACATTGCATTGTTTTTCTTCATAGGCCTTGTTCCTGCTGGTCAGTCTGTTCTTTCTGATTATGCTGTTCTGTCTTCTTAAATTAGTCATCCTTTCAATGGTATACCACAATATCAGAGAAAGTAAATTAAGAAAGGAAAGATTTATTGTATATCATGGTTTTTTTTTCTTTTTTTTTCTTTTTTCTTTTTTCTTTTTTCTTTTTTTTTTTTTTGTATTTACAGTTCATAGGCAGCTGCCTGCAATCCTTTGAGGCTTCCACAAGACAAAGCATCAGTGATAGAAATCTCTTCACTTCCTGGAACCAGTGATCAGAGAGAGAAAGGCATAAGAAGCATCATAAAACAGACCCTTCTAGACTCACCACCTCTGACTAGCTCATAGTACACTCAATGTCCATTACTCTCAATAGCACCACAGTTTTAGCACATGAACATCTGTGGTCATTATTGCTATAATCATAACATTCTGTACTATATAGAGTCAGTGATCACACTGCACCCACCCAAGAAACACAAGAAAAATTCCTTTAAAGAAGATTTTTAGATAATCAATTATAATTGAATTTTCATATTTTTCCCATGACAACTTAGAAATATTAATGGGTCATAAACAATATAATGTGAACATTAAGTAAGATAATATTTTGCCAATAACAGAGACATTATCATTCATTCATCATTTTTAAAGGCAATAATTCTTTGACTTCTGCAGCACTACATATAATTCGTACATAGAAATAACTGTGTGAATTAATTGAAGCAGACAATAGGAAATAGCAGCTTCAGTAAATATGATTAGTTACCTGGCTCAGATGAGAGACTAAACCCCTGCTTGCTTTATTCTGTTTCTAAGTGTAGAACATATATAGGAGAGAATGATAGCCATCTTCAGTGAGGTCTCAACACTAGTGCAGAAACAAGAAATGTTTACCAGTAGGCAAAGTAAAGGAAATCTAAAAGAAGACAACTAAAGCTGAGGTCTGCTCAGAACTTTGGAATTTTCCAAAATTCCACTGGACCCCTCCTCTCCTGGAAGAGCCAGGTCAGAGAGCACGTAGGCCTGAAAGGAAAGGCTGAGTAAGCATCTACTACCTCATTCCCTAAAGATCAATCAGTTTAAAGGGTGCACTGTTCTACCAATCATATTGTGCCTAGTTACTGATGCTATGATTTCACCCCTGGAAACCATACAAAACTCAATGAACTGGCAACTGGGGGCACAACCTCTTCTTTGGGTTTGGGACCCCAGTGCACTGGAACAATAAATTCCTCTTGCTTTTTGCATTGATTCTGTCTCCACGTGGTTCATTCAGGGGTCCCCCAGTAAGTTAAGGCTCACCAGAGTCTTACAAAGCCAAATCCACAGTATAGATAGTGGTAAATGATTGTGTACTTAACTGCTGACAACAATTCTACAGTACTGTTTTTTTTTTTTTTATTTTACTTTTGTTCTTTTAATTTTTTTTTATTGGACAGAAATAAAGTATATCACATGTAATTTACATGTTACATTACTTATTCATTTGTAAAGAACTCTATACACTTTAAAACTAGTGATAGAGGAAAATTAAATTGTTACTTTTTTATAAACAGGAGATGCACATGTCTATAGAAATGCTTTACTTGGAACACTCTATTATTAGTGTCCTTTAGTGATGTTACAAGTACTGCCAAATACATTTTATATTAAACCACATCATTCTCAGCTACACAAAAATCTATGATCATATGGATATTCCATTCTCTGTGATAATTCTTCATTATGTGGAGAGAGAATAAAAATGTAACACTTCTTGGAAAACAATGCTCCCTCAAAGGTAAAAATTGAAGGTAGCATGTAACCTCTTTATCTCTAACTAATCATGTCACACTCTAAAATGTGTCCATTATGTTAACTCTTGATAGTGAGTTGGCCACCACCATTGTTTTGAAGGTTCATGCAAAAGAAGATGAACTTGTATATTATTACTGTTGCATAAGTATTTATTGTAAGCAGACATTATTCTAAATCCTAGAGACATTGTTATATTTAGATTTCTGATGGAGACTGAGAAGAGTAGAGATAGGGTAAAATGTGGTTGGGAAGTAATGCATGTAGAGACTAAAAAAAGACAGACTTCATAGAAGTTTAATATATCATTATCTTGATAAACATTCTGAAATTAAAACTAACAGAATACTAAGGGATAATTTTAAATTCCAATTGGTTACTGGCAATGCAAAAAAATGAGACAATGTATTCTATTAGAAATATTTAAATAGAATGCCCATATCTACATAAGAAGATAAATGTCATATTCCTTTCAAAAGATATATTGGGATAAAATGAAAAAAATCAATGAGAACTAGAAACAATACAGGAATTTTGAGTTTAGGTCTATGAAAAAGTATTATTTCCATGAACAAAATGAATTTTCAAAATCTTAACTAAAACTCTTTTGCCTTATTCCTTTTAATAAAATGAAATATACATTATCGCCTTTTGTAGTCATCTTAATTTTAAATATACCTAAGGTCTTTATTCTTTGGCTCATCAGAAAATAAATGGAGTTTGCTAAGAATATATATTTTTCTGCTCTCTTAACTTCCTCATTGTTCTATTCTTGAATTCTTTTGATCTCAGAGTAGATACTTTTAAAATTCTCCCTTTCTATTGAGGCATTGTCTGCTACCTTTAAAAAAAAACACTGACAACTTTTGTGTTACTGAAGATTTGAGATTGTTGGTTAGATTTAGTACCAACTTGTAACATTTTAATTGGAAGCTTAGCTTATTTTACACTTGGGTGGTGATTTTTGCCAACTGTAGTGTTTCAAGGACATGTAAAAATTAGTAATACAGCTAGAACGTCTCTTTTCTTCTTATAAAACAACTGGATTTTTCTTTGGGAAAAAAAATCCAAATCTGAATATTTAGATTAATAAACAAGAGAATTATTGAGGATAAGCACAGCTACTAAAACACTCATGGCACAATTGTAGTAAATTACACTCCTTATGAATTTAAAATTTAATAATCTACATTTTCATTGTTTTATCATATGATCTGAAATTCAACTTCTAATGGTTTCAATGCCATTTAAAAATTATTTAACTAAAAATCCCATATTATTTCAGAAATATCACAAAATGACACCTATCTTGCTTACAAATACAATTTAAGAATCCCATAAAAAGAAATAGCATACATGTGATTTTAGACCTTTCAACTATAGTTTCAGTATTTTTCTTCATTTAAGTGTAGTAATTCTCAAGATTATATACAGTTCTTAGTAAATTTCTTACTCCATTTTATACTTTCATGGCAAAAATATATAAGCAAATGCCTAGGTTCAGTCATTACATAAAGGAAAGGGGTAGAACTTTTTCATTTAAATTAATAATTTCATTGTTTTTAAAAACTCTGTAATTTAATCTCAGCAATTACACTTGTTTCCCGTATATGATCAAAGCCTTCACTTATCTTTTTCTTTTTCTACTGTCATTTTATTTAAACTTAAAATTACTACTCTATACAAATATAGGATGAGAGACAACTCTTGTGTGACTAATGTTCCTGGGAAGACTCACTGCACATATTTCTCCTGTCCCAAGAAAGGGGACCTGCTGCCTCCCAGAGTATGATTGTACCAGTGTTTACTTTTTGAGCCAGTGGTTCTAACTGAAGGACACTGAGAGGTTACTGAAAAAGAGCCAAGATAACTCAAAAGTAGTTGAATCACAGGAAATCCTTTACAACGTGGTGATGTGTCTGGAAAGCAGCAAACCTGGAGCACTCTCAAGAGGGTAGAGACAATCCCACAATCCCACAGTCTGAATATCATAGTTAGGCTGGTCAGAGCATTGACATTTTATATATACGTGTGTGTGTGGGGGGGGTTGTATGTGTATATACACACACATATATCTGATAAGGAGCCTCAGAATATTCTAGTCTTCTGTTTCCTGGTCATTTGGTTTTCTCTGTATTTTACATGTCTTGCTTTCCTCTTTGGATGAAATGCTTTCATTTGGAGGGAACTTTGAAGTTCAGAGGAAAATACCATACTACATTGTAAAGTCTTACATGTAACTGTGTAAGCATTGACTACACCATTTCACAGTTCCGTAACAATGCATGGCTAAATATCATGTAGAAGATTTACACTTTTATTTGAAAATTAATATCATAAACATAGGAAATCCATTGTACTCGCATTTTTCCTTTTTTTTTTTCAATTGATTATTTTATTTATTTAAATTCCAGGTGTTGCCCCCTCCCAGTTACCGTTCCCACAGTTCTTCATCTGATCCCTCCTTTCCATTGTCTCTGTGAGGGTACTGTCCCTATCCACCTTCCCTAGGGACTCAAGTCTCTACAGGATTAGGTGCATTCATTCCTTTTGAAGACAGGTAAGGTCATCCTCAGACCAGTCTGTTATACTTGCATTTTGATAAAACAAAATAATGTTCAACAATATCCATTCCCAAAATGATAACCCTCTAAGACATGGTGAAACAATTAGATAGTTTGCATCTTCCAATATGAAAATAAACAGTAGAAATTACCTTAATGATGTTCCAGCCTATTGCATTTTGCACTACCTCAATCATTTACCTAACTTTAGAACATTTTTAAAATGTATCTTTAGATAGATGTTATGGGAGAGAAGGCTTTTGATATAACAGCACAGTGGTGAACTGCACAGTTTACCTAACTTTGTTCTGCCATTACCTGAGACTGAATTTACATAAAAATATACCCCAATTTCCAGTGTTCCATTCCTTATATCGATGTCTCTTTTGGTGTCTATTTTACCATTTTTATTTAAGAGATCATATAAATACATACATATATATGTGTGTGTGTCTATACACACACACACACACACACACACACACACACACACACACACATATATATATATATATATATATATATATATATATATATATAACTAATGGCAGAATATTTAAAACATATTTTTAAAAATATCTATTATGCTTATTGGGTTTGTCTTAATACACTTAATATTTTATGATTATTTTCACATTTTTATTATTGCTATTTAAGAGAACTATTTGGGCTGGCATGTTGATTCACCCCTGAAATTCCTGTACCAAAGAGGCAGATACAAGATGACTGCTGAGAATTTAAAGCCACACTAGGCTACATAATAGCTTTCTCTCTCTCTCTCTCTCTCTCTCTCTCTCTCTCTCTCTCTCTCTCTCTCTCT
>JADRCD010227494.1:22204-42926 GCA_019843815.1 Montemys delectorum
TCTCTCTCTCTCTCTCTCTCTCTCTCTCTCTCTCTCTCTCTCTCTCTGTATGTGTGTGTGTGTCTGTGTGTGTGTATTGGATGGTATGCATTAAAATTAAACTACTTCATGAAAAAAACTAAAACTAAATCTTGATACTACTCATTTTAATATAACATTAAAATAGAGGGAATAATATGACTTTTAATAAATCACTGTCCATACTCTCTGTTTTCTCACTTTTCCTTTGTAATCAGCATGTATAAATAACCAATTCAGCATTATGATCTTCATACTACTTTTAATTTGACTTAACTTAAGATAAGTTCAATTTCTTTTGGAGTGCGGGCTCATGATTGACATTTTTTTGAACATTTAATTTAGGAAAAAATGTAAAATATTTCTTAGTCTTTAGGATATAAATCCAAAAAAAATAACCCAATCAGGTGAAAAGAAAGACCCCTTTTTTTTGTATTGGATACAAAAATGCATCCTGAAAAGCCTTGATGGCTCTATCCTTCTGATTTTCCAGTACTTGGGGGCTTTTCTCCAGAAGGATCAAAGTAGCAGAGAGACTGCCCATCATATTGACTAAAAGGTCCTCAAGCATCCTCCAAAAGTTCTCTGCTGCCTCATCCACCGGGTAGCACCTTTTTGCCTCTGCTTCAGTGGAGTTTTGTTCAACACAATCATAGGAAAAAGATGACTCTTACTATACTAGAACCAAAATATGGGTTTCTTAATAGTAATTTTAGGCAACTAAGTGTTCTTTGAGCAAGACTTACCACTATTTTTATTCATTATTTTTAAGTAGACCTTAATAAACATGGATAGAACAACATATTTATGATTTTTAAAAAAATATTCTTAGTGAAGAGAATGAATTCTCCTCTTAGAAATTTCAGGAGTAATTAAATAAGGAAGCAAGTTCCAGCAATATCTCAATAATGTTTGATGTAAATGGATACTTTAACTGGAAAGAATCTGAATTAAATTTTATTTTCCAGGGCATTCCTCTAGGAACTGGATGACAAGTTTCATTGCTGCTCATAGAAGCCTGGAACTTTCATATATTGCATTAAAAAGGCATGTGCTTCCTAGTTTAATACAATATCAAAAATTAAAGTGTATCCATGAAAACTTTTGTTTGAAGGAAAGTTTATATAACTCAGGACACTTAGGCATTTCTTATAATTTATTATATCAGTAATATATTTTTTAAAATTTAAATTATATTATTTATTTACATTCCAGTCACTGCCTCATCCCTCCTCCCATAGTTCCTCATCCCATTCACCCTCCCCCTTGCTTCCAAGTGGGTGCTCTCCCCACACCAGGCCTACCCCTTCCCTGGGGCCTCAAAGCTCTCTAGGATTAAGCATATCTTCTCCCACTGAGGCCAGACCATGTAGACCTCTGCTATATATGTGCCATGAGCTTCAGACCAGCCCATGTATGCTCCTGTTGGCTCAGTCACTGGGAGATCCCTGGGGTCTGAATTAGTTGAGACTGCTTGGTCTTCCTATGGAGCCTTTTTCCCTTTCAGTTTCTTTAATCCTTTCCCTCATTCAACCATAGCTGTCCCTGACTTCCGTCTAATGGTTGGGTATAAGTATCTTCTTTCTCAGTCAGCTGCTGGTAGGGCATCCAGAAGACAGCCATGTCGGGCTCCCATCTATAAGCACATCCAAGCATAATAGTGTCAGGCCTTGATGTCCCCCATGAGATGGATCCCAGTCATTGGACAGCCTTTCCTTCCTTCTCTTCCCATTTTAATCCGTATAGTTCTTTTATATAGGAACAATTCTGGGTCATTAATTTTGACTGTGGGCTAGTTACTTTGTCCCTCTGTTTGAGGTATTGTCTATTTACTGGAGGTGAACTCTCCCCGAAATTGGGCATTTTGGCTAAGGATATCCCCAATGAGTCTGGAGAATGTATCACCTCCCGGGTCTCTGGTATGCTCTAGAGGGTCCCCTCACCTCCCATCCCCTAAGGCTTCTTATTTCCATTCATTGTCTTGGCATTCTGGGCTTTTTTCCTGTCCTTTCCCCCCCGTAACTGGTCATGATCCCCTTCTATCTCCTGCTCTCCAACCAAGGACCCCTTCCTCTGCCTCCGATGATTATTTCCCTCCAACTTCTAAGTGGGGTTGAAGCTTCCCTCCTCACTTAGGCATTTCTGCTTGTTATACTTCTTTCTGTTTGTAGATTGTATCCTAGGTATTCTATCCTTTTTGACTAATATCCACTTATCAATGAATACATACCATGTATATCATTTTGGATCTGAGTTACCTCACTCAAGATGATATTTTTTTAGTTCCGTCTAAGGACCAGCAGTTTCAGTTAATGTGGATCACCTAGAACTCTTAAACACTGGACCACCAACCACGCAGCATATACCAGCTGATATTGGGACCTCCCAACACATATACAGGAGAGGACTGCCGTGTCTGGGTTCAGTCAGAGAAGATACACTTAACCCTCAAAAGACTGGAGGCCCCAGGCAGTTTAGAGGTCTGGTTGCATAAGGGGTGGGGGTATGGACATCCTCCTGGAGACAGGGGTTGGAGACGAGGTATGGGATATAGAACAGTTGGAAGGTGGATGGAGGAAGGGGCATATAAAATCTGGAGTGTAAATAAGTAAATAAAAGATTAAAAAATCATGTTGTCCTCATTTTTAATAGCTGAATAGTATTCCATTGTGTAAATGATCCAAATTTTCTGGATCCATTCTTTATTTGTAGGACATCTGAGTTGTTTCAAGCTCCTGGATATTTCAAATAAGGCTGCTATTAACATAGTGGAGCACGTGTTTAAGTAAGTATCTCTGTTGATTATATTTTTAAGCATATTATTCAATGTTACTGTCTTAGTCAGGGTTTCTATTCCTGCACAAACATCATGACCATGAAGCAAGTTGGGGAGGAAAGGGTTTATTGAGCTTACTTCCACATTGCTGTTGATCACCAGAGGAAGTCAGGACTGGAACTCAAGCAGGTCAGGAAGCAGGAGCTGACGCAGAGGCCATGGAGGGATGTTCCTTACTGGTTTGCTTCTCCTGGCTTGCTCAGCCTGCTCTCTTATAGAACCCAAGACTTCCAGCCCAGGGATGGCACCACCCACAAGGGGCCCTACCCACTTGATCACTAATTGAGAAAATGCCCCACAGCTGGATCTCATGGAGGCATTTCCCCAACTGAAGCTCCCTTCTCTGTGTTAACTCCAGCCTGTGTCAAGTTGACATACAAACCCAGCCAGTACAATTGAACCCTTGTCAACTTGACACACAAACACATCACTATTAAGCCTCAACCCTTACTTTCTTATTCATCCTAAAGATCTAAAGTCCCACAGTCCTTACATATTAAAAGTTTAATTAATTTAAAATGTACAATATCTTTTAAAATTCAAGGTTTTTTAACTATGGGCTCCACTAAAATACTTTCTTCCTTCAAGAGGGAAAAATATCAGGGCACAGTCACAATCAAAAGCAAAACCAATGTCTGGGATCCAACTCATGATCTTCTGGGCTCCTCTGAGGGCTTTGGTCACTTCTACAGCTCTGCCCTTTGTAGTACACATCTTGTCTTCTGGGCTCCAGATGCCTGTACTCCACTGCTGCTGTTGTCCTTGGTGGTCATTGCATGGTACTGGCATTCCCAAAACACTGCTGTAACTAGGCTTTACCAATAGCCTCTCATAAACTGTCTTCACGGTGCCAAGCCTCAACTCCTTTGCATGACACCTTCAGTCCTGGGCCATGAATTGCAAACTGAGGCTGCACCTTCACCAATGGCCTTCCATGGCCTCTCACTGTGCCGAGCCTCAGCTGCTCTTCATGACCCATTCATGCTGTCAAAACCAGTACCATCTGGGTGACTCTTACACATTACCAAGTCCTGCTGCAGCACAAGGTACAACCCTGGCTATCTCTGGAACACAACCTCTTTGTGCTCTCAGAAAACACTTCCCAGAAGATGTCACTTCAATGATGCTGGTCTCTTCTTAATCACTGCTAATTTCTTAGCTCCAGCTAACCAGCATCAATAGGCCCAGTAATGCAAAGTTTTCACTTTAATAGTTCTGGTATCTTGTTAATCACAGCTGATACTTCAGCCCCAGCTAACCAGAACCACAGAATCTTCACAGTCAAAACAACATGGCCCTGATAAGAGTCTTTAATCTTCCCTCTGAAATTTCACAAGTCATCTCTCCATCTTCTGCACTGTTCTCAACATGATCTTCCAAGCTCCCATAGACATTCCACAGAGTTCTTAACAATCAGTGGCTCTTCTAGCTCAAAGTTCCAAAGTTCTTCCACAATCCTCCCCAAAACATGGTCAGGTTGTCACAGGAATACCCCACTCTGCTGGTACCAATTTGTCTTAGTCAGGGTTTCTATTCCTGCACAAAGATCATGACCATGAAGCAAGTTGGGGAGGAAAGGGTTTATTGAGCTTACTTCTACATTGCTGTTTATCACCAGAGGAAGTCAGGACTGGAACTCAAGCAGGTCAGGAGGCAGGAGCTGATGCAGAGGCCATGGAGAGATGTTTCTTACTGGCTTGCTTCTCCTGGTTTTCTCAGCCTGCTCTCTTACAGAACCCAAGACTTCCAGCCCAGGGATGGCACCACCCACAAGGGGCCCTACCCCCTTGATCACTAATTGAGAAAATGCCCCACAGCTGGATCTCATAGAGGCACTTCCCCAACTGAAGCTCTCTTCTCTGTGATAACTTCAGCCTGTGTCAAGTTGACATACAATCCCAGCCAGTACAGGTACTAATGTAGTTATCTCTCATATTTAAGTTATCCTGTTTATAGTATCTTGTGTCTCTTCTCACCTCACATTCAATGTTTCTACAGCACATAATCTAAATTCTACAGACATTAAGGATAAAAGTCAATTGTCCCATACTTCAGGACACACCACTACAGAAACTGGAACATAGAATATACTCAGTAAATAGTAACATATGTTGCTTCCTTATTTAGTCAAATTGTTATAATTATTAGATCCTAGTATGTGTTATATACTATAAAGAGAGTATATTTTGCCAAAAACACCATAAAGGATATATGAACATTGGCCTGGAAAAAAAAAATACAAGTGATTAAACATGCCGACAATGGTGAAGAACAAAAGGAACAAGGTCGGGAAACCACAAGGTAAAATGGATGTGAATGTTTGAGAACTTCATAATTATAGTCTAATAAGATTGTGGAAGTTAGGACTCAAGAAGAGTGAAAGCTCAGCTGAGTGTAGAGGATTGGTAAAGATCGTAGTGCATAGAGTCTCTAAATGACTTTACACTGATTTTTAAAAATGTAGAAATAAGCAACTGTACAGCAGCAATGCATTCTGGGAGATTCCACCTAAATAGAGTGTCACTGTAATGATCACCATTGTTGACCTTCTTCAGGGATCAGGGATATGGGAAGAGTGAATCAAGAAGGACGTTAGAACAATACTCTCACACAGAGGAATACTGAATTTTCTATTTATGTGATATTATCTAACAGTAAATTACAATATTTCAGATGAGTTTATTCTATGATACAGAAATTCATATCTTGTCTTTTGCCTCTGAGAAAAGAATAAGAATGATAAGATATAACTAAAACTAATGTATAGATGGAAAATTTCTAAGAAGGAGACTGGATATGTTGACACAAAAGTCCTCATAACATTAATTTATATATAATTTGCTATTGTTCTTTGTGTGTATGTATGAGAGAGAGAGGATGGAAGCAGAAGAGAGATAATATCGTTAAAAAGACATGCCACCTACGTACCTATACAAAAGCCTCATGAAGAACCTATCCTAACTATGTTGTAAATGGTTCCAAAAGCTAATCAAAAATGCATATTCCTAAACAGAGAGAAGGTTATGTTGGAGAAAAGGACAGATGGGCCCAGTTCTCTGTGAATATTTTATACAAATTTATCATCAAATGAGTTATATTGAAATGAAAATAAACAAAGATACAATCATTATCAAATGTAGGATGAAATAACTTTGTTTAAAAGAAAAATATATTGAAATTTTCAAATCACTTTTATATTTATTAATGCATTAAAAGCTTCAGGAACATGGAAGCTCATAGAGGAGAGACAGGTAAAGAATAGATAAAAGAGAGGATAAGAGGCCATTAGGGGAAGAAACAAGGGTGGAATGATCTGGTGAAGAATAATAATTTTCTGTTTCTGCTGGATGCACATAGCAAGTATTGTCTGTACAGAGTATAACCATGTACATCACCATTCATTTCAACTCAACATATATTTGAAACTACCCAAAGCATTTGCAACAACTATTAAAACCAGAAAATCAGATGCTTTCACCTGCTTTAAATGCACATTGGTTTGTTCTCCATCAAGAATATTATTTATAGTGATAATTTCTGTGACTCGGAATTCATTGTCTAACACCAATCATTGTAATGTCATATGCATTTGTGATCCTATTTAGATAAATAAAATAATGCTCCATTTGTTAGTTGTTTTATTGTACTCCATAAAGTAAACATTCAGGATTTATGTCTTAAATAAATATTCAGCTCATGTTTATTTATTATCATTGTCATGTATTTATAATAAAATAATGTATTTTATTCCACATTTTATGACATTCACTTTTATAATTTGAAAAAGCACTTCAATTAGCTATGAAATATTTACAGCTCCTATATAGCTGAAAGAAAACTGAGAACTATTTCTTATTCATATAACTTTCCTATTGTAAAATTGATTGTATTAATTTAGACATTTCTGTTCCATAAAAATTAAACACATAGTATATTTCTCTGGCTGTTTTCTTGGAGGCTGGCTAATCGAGAAGGTTGCTTCAGTGAGAGACGAATACTACAGTGTTACAGCAAATTAACTAGAAACTAAAACTAATCTGCAGTAGATCACAAACACATCTCCAACTCCACTCTCAACCAATCTTTGCTTTCTGACAGCATTTTGTCTTAAACAGTAAAGTTTATTTTCTATTTACTTAAATCATAAAAGTCTTGTAATATGTTGTATTGGGTAATACCATATGGCAGAAACTACAGCAAATTAACTCAAAATTAAGGTATCCAGAGGTTGTCTATGTCCTTGGGAGCCATGCTACTGCAGGAAAGCAGCATGGTATGAATGAGACAGTGCTTCTGGGGGTTAAATCATCTTGGTTAATTATTCTCATCACAGAGCTGTTTCCATAGTTTTATCCAATGCAATTTTCTGTTACTTGGTCATTTTTCAGATGACTATTAGTTTTACTTTTGTAATTTCTGTATTATATTTAATAAAATACCTGCATATTTTAAGAACCTCTCTATATATATCTCATCTATGTTAAAGATCTTACTTTTGATACTACCTCCATATATTAGATTAAATAATATATTCTTTAGATTATATAGTTATTGTTCTACTTGTATGTATCTGCATATTGAGAAATATAATTCTGAATGTATATCTTTGCAAAGGTGTATGAACTATCTAAGAGTATTTTAACACCACTGAAGTTGGAGATGAAAAATTGGACTTTCTGGTTTAGTTTATGCAATATTATTATTTCCTGGCTCACATGAGTGTTTCTCTTTTTAACTCTGCTGTTCTTAATAAAATGAGCTAGAAAAAATATGCTGACATAGAAGTAAAACATTGCAATTTTCTTATCAGGTGGAATTTACTTCTGCCTTAGCTATAATAAATTACAAAATCCTCCCAAAGCCATGAATCTTCATAAATTAACACAAACCAGTTTATGCATTCAAAAAGAAAAGTTAGCTTAATAAAATCAAACAATTCAGCAAAAATAAAAGTAAATAAATTTTAGTTTGAAAAAACTTGATGGAAGTTGTTTTAATTGAGTTATAGATGTCTCTGAAATATAAAACAGTACTGCTTAGATGTTAATATTGTTAGTTTTATAGGATTTTCTCAGAGTCCCAGGGTTGAAGAATCAGAACTTCAGCCTTTTAAGTGTAAAGTTCTGGGAACTGAGGAAAAATAACAAGCTTGATCATTTACAAGTTAAGGAAAAACTGTGGTTAAACATTTCTAGATGTCCTTTATCAACTTAGACTTCAATTTTTTAGATTATTTATTATGGATTTTCATTATTGATATTTAGAATTAATGGAAGCAGTTTAACCAAGCGTATTCATGGATAATTTTTTTAATAAAACTAATATATATATATATTGGAAAATTTATGCTTGACATTTTGTGTTTTGACTGGCATTTTCTTGTAGCCAGCTGTCATAAAAAGGACTGCAATACACGCTGTTAGCAGCATATGCCTTTTTGGGTGCTGAACAGCATTTTCATAAAAAAAAAAAAAAAAAAAAAAGCAAATGATCCATAACATATTATGCGGTCATTTGAAAGCAGCATCAGAAATGAAACGTTTTTTATGCCTATAATATATTTAGTTCCTCAAGGCTTGGCATAGCATTCCCTTCATACTTCTGAAGATATAATGAGGGGAATATTTATTTTTTTAATTCACAGTATTAGAGCTTTCTCAACAGTAATGCTTTACCATAGCATAAGCAAAGGTTGTAAAAATCCATTTAGATGATTCAATGTCTTTCATTTACTTCACTGTTGCTTACCTTGCTCTGTATCCTCAGGCAGTTCTTACACATCAAGAATTACAAATCTCCAGGGAAAATGACATTTTAAAGACTTATGTGTTCAACATTTTTTAGTTGAGCCCTCAAACTAAAACAGCAAAACTGAGACAACTAATTAAACTACATACTAATATTTAGTTATTTATTCTAATTTGTGTCATATACATTATATAAATATATATGTTTTGTGTTGAAAGAATAATAATACAAACAACTTAAAATGAATTGAAATTTTTAAAAAATCTATTTAATTTATTTAATCTGCAATTATAAAATTGTAATTATAGTTCTAACCTTGGAATGAACCTAACCATGGCCCTTTAAAGGAATCTTTTCTTAATTTCAATAATCTATAGCTACAAAAAAATTATATCTACAGATTGTTTTTCTCTTCATAAAGTAAGTGTCTATATTTATAGTTGTCAGAAAAAAAGGACAAATGGGCACATTGGCACTAATTTTCTGTATGTATAAACTTTAAAAACAAAGGAAAATTATTTACCTGTTTTAAAATTTCAGCTTTTGAATCTTAATTTTCTTTAGATAAAGTAGAAGCTTTGGCTCAGCAACTTATACTTTAATTCCCTGTTCATTTCAGCTTCCACTTTAGTGCCTAATATGAAGTGCTGAATGTTGTTTACAGGATTAGATGTGTGAACAACCAAAGCAGAAGGAGTACATCAGTGTGTTACACTGAATTTAATAAATAAGACAGGGGAAACGAAGGGGTCTTGGAAGAGGAAGTGGCCTGACAAAGGGTCTAACCTGTATTACTTGATAATGGACATGCAGAATTTCAAACCAATTGAAAGAAAAAAACAATAAAATGTGTTGTTGCAATGATCTATAGTGAAAATGTTCCCTTCTGCAGATATTTCCAATAGTATTGTTAAAACAATAAATAAGAGGCCTGGAGAGACGGCTCAACAGTTAAGAGCACTGACTGTTCTCACAGAGGATCCAGGTTTAATTCCCAGCACTTGCACCATGCTCATAACTGTCTGTAACTCCAGTTTCAGGTGATCCGAAACCCTCACACAGATATACATGCAGCCAAACACTAATGCACATAAAATAAAAGTAACAAATCAAACAACAAACATCAAATAAAACTATGCATGGCAAAATGTTAAGCAATATTTTATATTTTTAAGATTAAAATATTATACATATCAGCTTTCCTCTTCACTTCCTCCAAAATATATGATATACCACTTTCTGTTCTCTTTCAAATTTTTGGTCATAGTTTCATTAATTATTATTGCAAGCATGTATGTACATACATAATACACACACTCACATATATGTGTCACCTTTTCAGTCTGTAAATTCCTGTTTGTATGTGTGTATGTTTTCAATTTGGTCTGATCTTGTATGAAAGTTATTACTTTTTCCACTATTATCTTTACTCAATTACTTATATTTCTTGTATAGAACTGACATAAATGCCTTCTCTCAGGGAAATAGCTTTTGTTGTACCAGGAAGCATCACGCAAGAGATTTTTGTTTGTTTGTTTGCTTTGTTTTAATTTGATCAGTACTCTTATCAATATAGGTGAGCTATAAACTTTTGTGTGATCTCATTTACAAAGGAAGAAAATTCCAATGGAGTGTGAATAAGCCAGATCATATTTATTTTTAGTTATTTATTTTTACTTTTAAGATTATATTTATAGTACTTACTCCTTCTAGTTCCTCCATTCACGCACTCCCATATATCCCTTCTTGTTCTCTTTCAAATATATGGCTTCTTTTCTATTATAGGTTGTTTCATAATACATGAATATAAATATATATTCATAAATAAATAAATAAAATTTTCTCAATCTGTATGTCATTTTTCTTACGTTTTTTTGGGCTTATCCTTTGGTATTCTGTAATCAATGAGTATGCTTTTCCCCTAGAAAGAATATTTTGCCTCTCTGAAGCCTTCCTAGTTGATATAGATACATTTTGTACAAAGTTCATATTTGTCATTGAACTTTAAAAAGTTTACATAATATTTAAATCTTGTTATGAATTCTCTCCTGGGATTATAAATGGAAGTAGATAGATCACAGATGGATAGATAGATGTGATAGATATATGATCGCTGATCATATTTAAATAAAACTTGCTTTATAATAATGAGGTCAGAAATACTTTTCTATGACATCATTCATGATTCTGGCCATAACAACCTGGTAGTTCGTATGGAAAAACGTTTACTCTCACCCACAGCTACAGCATAATTTGTTGAACTAACTCTCATTGACAGTAAGAAATCATAAAGCTCCCTTTCAACATTGAAAGTATAAAATTAATGCAAAAATATCATGTGGCAGTTAAGTTTGACAAGTCAGCTTGACTGAATTACTATTCAGAGAGCTGGGAAAGAATTATGATATGTTTGTGAAGGTTCTTCCAGAAGAAATTTGCCTGTGATTGATGAATGATTTAGAAAATGAGGGAAAAAATGGTGTTTGTTTGTTTGTTTTTGTGTTTGTTTTTATTATGTGGGCAAACATCATTATTTTTTCTGTTGCTAACAAAAAGTGAATAATGACTAATTAATTGAACTAAATATCTGTCTTCTACTCACCTCAGATACTCATTTCCAGAAGCTCAGATCTTTAGTGTTAAACTAACACTGTAAATATCTGATGCTTAAGCCAGCAAGGAAGTAGTGGTGCACGCCTTTAATCCCAGCACTTCGAAGGTAGAGGCAGGCAGATTTCTGAGTCTGAGGCCAGCCTGGTCTACAGAGTGAGTTCCAGGACAGCCAGGGCTACACAGAGACACCCTGTCTTGAAAAAAAACAAACCAAACCAAACCAAACCAAAACAAACAAACAAACAAAAAAAAAGAATCATTCTAAATCACTGCCTTTGTTGTTCTCCTACTTGAAGACAGCAGATTATTTTATTTCTTATGTTGTTTAGTCATAAAACACATTCCAACCAAGTTAAACTTTAAAATATGGAGTATTATTCCAAATTCAATCATCAATACCAGAAATGAAGATCGTTTGGGGCCAAATATAAATGAGTTTCCATAGGTCATATTCTTAGCACCAACATAAAAGTGTATGAAGTCATGACCTCTAACTAGTGTCACAACAAACAAGATAATACGTCTTCTGGTTGGCAGGACCCTTATATAAATGGTTATTTATTGTATGAACTTAGATAACTTATAATGTGATATGTATAACTACCTACACATACAATATCATGACATACGTTTTTCATTCTCTTAGTAGATGCATACCATGATTTTGAAAAGACAGTATCAATTAAAGTCACATATTTCTAAGAGTCCACTGAATTGTATACTTGACTCCATATTCTTTTCATTAAGTAGGGAAGTTTTAGAAGAAATTAATGTTCAGCCTGCATGAAAGGAAAAGTATCAGTTAATAAGTATTTGTCAAAAAATTATCTTATAAGAAAGAATCATTTAATTAACATGGCTGATTTATATCAAAATACTTTCTTCAAAATAAACTAAACACAATTGTTTTAATTCCTCCTAACTAACATTATGACATATAAAATACGTTGTTTCACAAATAAAACTATGTGAAAAATTTGTGTTGAGTCTTTAAACAGAATTACAAGGTATTCGAAGAAAACACATAAGTAGTAAAAAATAAATCTTTTTCAAGATTAATAATCTACACAAAAATTTAAACTGTATGTATGTAAAATTAGTTATTTAAAAAATAGAACTTGGTTCTCATTTGCCACAGGAAATATTTCAAAACACATTATAAGTCAAATTGGTGTTTGACATTAATTAATGAATTGCATATGTAAAATAGCAATTAATTGCAAGGTTATATTGAAAAGCAATAAGGCTACAAAAGTTTTAATGTAATTATTCATGTTACTGTCTACATTGATAAAATATACATTACCATAAATAAATCGTTATTTCCCATGTCTCTTAGAATGTACTTTAAAAAATAAAGCTGACTAGCGTAAAGTTAAATGTTGAATTGTGGTAATCTATCACTATCTCCAAAAAGAAATATGTCATTTATCTTTACAGTTATAAAATGCATAATCTTGCATATGGTTATATGTCAGAGAAACTGTGTCACCCATGAATAAAAAGAGAACATTTCTGGCTCTAAGTATTTTGAAAGAAACTTTTCAAAAATTGATACCTTAGGAAATAAGAGTAAACTGGAGAAAACATAAAAAATTTGGAAAATCATGGAAAAAGTTTAAGAGTGTTTAGCGAACTAGACAAAAATTTAATGATGACTAGGGAATGTCTTTTTCGTTATTTGATCTTAAATTTTCAATGAGTTTTTCCTCTATAATATAAAAATAGATGATTACCTATTTCTTTTTATAAAATATGTAAATATATATCTCTGAATGTTTTGAAATGATCCAATACTAATCAAATATAATTCAAATTATTTCATTATATTTTAAATTAGTGAGTCTTTCATTTCCTCCATAAGTGATTTATGTAAAAAAAATTGTTGTGAGACTAACAGTTGTCCAATTATGAAGACAGAGCTCATGTATTGAATTGAATGTGAAGAAAATAAACACAAGAAAATGATACTCTTAAAAAAAGCCATTGCTACTTCTGTGACATTTATATGTGCTTCAGTCTCTCTATCATAGTGTGATATTTTTAGAACTAAAAGCACCAGCATTTAAAGTTTCAAATAGCCTCATTATTTTTGCCAGTATACATTTGATGTTATTAACATTGTTAATTTAATTTCATTAATATGATATTTAAAACTGCTACTTTTTTTCTACTTTTAATATGTACACATACCTTACAAGATTAAACAACCATAATCAGTATGTGGGGTTCTATAATGTACTTTCTTTTGTGACTGACATATCAAATTTATTCTTTGACCATTTATGTATGTACATTTACCAAAATGGGACTACTCATCTAGTAGGCTTTCTCCTTTGTTTTGTCATGGTTGATGGGACATATTACTTATTTATAGAAAGTAGTTTTCCATACACTTTCCACACAGTACGGAAAATACAAGTTGTGAAAAGAAATCCCCACCCCAAGCACCCCGGGTCGGCTGTGATTACTCCTGAAGTAATTTACCACTGACAGTGTATCCGGGTACTAAACAGGATCTACTCTGAAAAGTTAGCTTCTTATTTAAAGTATATTCTATCTTTTGGCACACTAGGCTGAGCAGGTGTCATTAGATGTACAGAGACATGTGGAGTCAATGAAGCAGGGCTGTCAGAGAAGATAGACTTCTCCACATACTTCCAAATCCACAGATGCCGTGGAGGAAGTTTCTGCAGAGATGCCTTTCTTAAGCTCAGTGTTACCTGGCACCTCAGGCTGCTGTAAGTGCTGCCAAGGGTCCCACCAACCCTTGACTAGGCATTGTGCCATGGTAACAGATGGGCACAAATACGGGCCACAAAATTGAAGATGTAAAGGTGAAATATACTTCTAAGAATTAACGTCCCAGTGGGAGAAAATTGAAATAATCACTGCTATGATGAAGTATTCTTAGCCTCAGCAAATGAAGATTCCTTTCAAAAGAAAGTAAACTTTAAATAGCTTTTGAATTGTATAAGCAGTTTCTGGATGATGCAAGCAAAACACCTCTACTTACCCGGTGCTTCCACAAGTATTAATAGCATCCAATCTTTGTTTCTGCTTCTAGAATATTATTTTTCTACGGTCACTCTTGTTTATTAACAGAGCATTCATTGTTTCTTCTTTTTACATTTCTTTTCACATCTATACGTCTTATAGATTCTTGCTGTGTTTCATTTCATAAACTGAACATCAACCCCAATCACAATTTCACAATAATAATAATGAGTTTCCTGTTTAGGATATGGTATGCAAGATAAATTTAAATATTCATGATCTATCTCAAGCATCTAGGTCAGATTATAGTAAAAGAATAAGCTAGTAAATTATCTACATAAACTGATTACATATATTTCAGTTCTTATATTATCAAATCAGCATATACATATTTCTGTAAGCAATGTTGATGATTCCTTTTCTTTGTGATTTAATATATTTACATTTTACACAGACATTATTTATATTAAAATTATAATATAATTATGTAATATATGTAATACATGTAAGGCAGCCTGATGGCATGTAATCTAGGCTGCTTGAAGACTTTGCAGTTGGACAATATTTAACTAAAATATAACAAATATTCTAAATAAATCTGTGAAAAAAATCTCAAGATGGTCAAATGTGAAATTTGAAAATTGTAAAAATTTTCTATTGTTTATATGGAATCAGTCATTAGCATTAATTGTTATTAAATCAAAAGAAGTATAAATCAATTAAAAGCATTAAAATATGCAGAACTTAGATGGTCAACTTAATATTTTCTTGACTTTTAACAATAAAGTTGTTTACTAAACATAAGGAAATGAGTGTACACTCCTTGGAAAATTTTCCAACTGTGTTAGAAAGAGAAATTAAACATGGTTTATCAAATAAAATTAATTAATAAAAAATTTTAAATTTATACAAATATTTGTATATTTGTAGGATTCAATTTTCATATTTGAACAAAAATACATTATATTTATTGCTATATATATATATATATATATATATATATATATTTTGCTATACTATCTCAAAATGTTTGTCAATAAATAAAGGTATAGGCCCGGGAATATAACTAAGTATCAAAAGTTTTGTTTGTTATGTGTAAAACCCTAACATATATAAATAACACTGCATTCAAACACAACTTACAAAAGTATAGACTATGTCAACATTTGAGATTCAGACACAACAGGAAAAGAATGTATATTTAATGGATTTGTTCAATGAGTGTTTTTTTTTATATTTTATAAAATTCTCATTCCTACTCTGCAATCCACTTTTTGTTTGTTTGTTTGTTTGGTTTTCCAAGACAGGGTTTCTGTGTGCAGCTCTAGCTATCCTGGAACTCATTCTGTTGACCAGGCTAGGACTGAAGCCATGCATCACCACTGCTTCACTGCAGTTAGTTTTGATAAAAATAACACAATGTTTTAGCTTTGCTGTACTGTAAAGCTGGGTTTTCATTCTGCTTTTAAATTTATTTTTTAAAGAGAAATCAGTGAGTTTGGGGGTCCACATTATATGAAGTTCATGATAATTTTATCCAAATCATTTAGAATATAGTAAAGTGATCATGTTAAATTTTATAGAAATAATTGTACATATTAAATATGTGGAATACATACAAATACTTTTAATCATCTTCTGGGTATACTCCCAGGAGTGGTATACTTGGGTCCTCTGGTAGTACTGTGTCCAATTTCCAAAGAAAGTGCCAAACTGATTTCCAGAGTGGTTGTACCAGCTTGCAGTCCCACCAGCACTGAAAGAGTGTTCTTCTTTCTCCACAACCTCGCCAGCATCTGCTGTCACCTGAGTTTTTTTATCCTAGCCATTCTGACCGGTGGGAGGTGGAATCTCAGGGTTGTTTTGATTTGCATTTCCCTGATGACTAAGGATGTTGAACATTTCTTTAGGTGTTTCTCAACCATTCAGTATTCATCAGTTGAGAATTCTTTGTTTAGTACTGTACCCAATTTTTAATAGGGTTACTTGGTTCTCTGAAGTCTAATTTCTTGAGTTCTTTGTATATATTGGCTATTAACCCTCTATCAGATATAGTATTGGTAAAGATCTTTTTCCAATCTGTTCATTGCCATTTTGTCCTATTGACAGTATCTTTCGCCTTACAGAAGCTTTGCAATTTTATTAGGTCCCATTTGTCAATTCTTGATCTTAAAGTACGCTCCATTATGTTCATTGCAGCCTTATTTACAATAGCCAGAAACTGAAAACAACCCAGATGTCCCTGAACAGAGGACTGGATACAAAAATTATGGTATATCCACACAATGAAGTACTACTCAGCTATTAAAAACAATGAATTTATGAAATTCTTGGGGAAATGGCTGGATCTGGAGAATATCATCCTGAGTGAGGTAACCTAATCACAAAAGAACACACATGGTTTGCATTCTCTGATAAGTGGATATTAGCCCAGAAGATCGGAATACACAAAGTACAAACCACAAACCACAAGAAACTCAACAAGAAGGAAGACCAAAGTGTGGATACTTCGTTCCTTCTTAAAAGGGGGAACAAAATACCCATGGAAGGAGTTGTAGTAGAGACTAACTATGGAGCAGAGACTAAAGGAAGGACAATTCAGAGACTGCTACAACTGGGAATCCTTTCTATATTCACTCATCAAATCTAGACACTATTGTGGATGCCAGCAAGTGTTGGATGGCAGGAGTCTGATATAGCTGTCTCCTGAGAGGCTCTGACTGTACCCAACTAATACAGAAGTAGAGGCTCATATCCATCCACTGGACGGAGTATAGGGTCCCCAATGAAGGAGTTAGAGAAAGGACCCAAGAAGGTGAAGGGTTTGCAGCCTCTTAGAGCAAATATTAATTTGAACTAACTAGTACCCTCAGTGCTCGCAAGGACTAAAACATCAACCAAAGAGTACACATGGTGGGACTAATGGCTCCAGTAGCATACGTAGAAGAGGATGGCCAAGTCGGTCACCAATGGGAGGAGTGGCCCTTGGATCTGTGAAGGTTCAATGCCCCAGTGTAGGAAAATGTCAAGGCCAGGAAGCAGGAGTGGGTGTGATGGTGAGCAGGGGGAAGGGGGAGGGAAGAGGGGTTTGTTTTAGTTTTTGTTTTTCTTTTCTTTTCTTCTCTTTTTTTTTTCTTTTGGAAGGGAACCTGGGAAAGGAGATACTGTAAATACAGAAAACATCTAATAAAAGAAAAAGCAGAAAATAAAGAAAAAAAAACAAATAACCCCCCCAAAAAAACCAATTACTTTTAAGCTCTAAATTGATTGCAAAACCTCTAAGTTCTTAGTTATTTCTCACAATTTTAAATCAGTTTTGGACAAAGCTTGTGTAGAACTTATTTTACAGCTTCTCTGTATATTGAAATTTGAAATGTGATGTTTAACACTTGAGGGATGGAAGCAGGGTAGAATAAGATTATCAGTTCATCAGAACAGTCACCATTACTTTCAAAAACTCTTGAGCAGAAAACGCCCACACATCTCTGTGAATACATGCCTAACATAGAATAATCTTAACCAGATAAGTATTCGTGGGTAGTAGAATACTAAAGAGTAGTTTCTACAATGGTGACATCATCAGAGAAATGAATAAAAGAGAGCAAAACTACATGATCTTCTAATTAACCCTGAGAAAAACTGATCTTTTCTCAATGCTATCAAAAGTCAACAGTTTTACACAAAAATGATAGTTTGTGGTATTTTACCTTAAATCATAAATATAGAAAATTTATAGATAATATTTATGAATTATTTTAGAAAACAGTTTATCAACTAAAATACACAACACCTTAAAACTATAAATAATCAAATGAAACTAATAATGGAACTAAGTAATAAATTCTCTCAATTACACATTACTTACTATGCAGCTAGCTATATCATAAATACTAAACACAACCTTCTTCCATATACAAAAAATGCCTCTGAAATTAATGTTAGATACATAAATGAACTGACAGATCCTTTGAGGTGTTTTGACTCAAAGGAATTTAGTTACGTATTCAATTGGATATATCTAGTCAATTGAAAGTTCAATATTCTTACTGATGGTTGACTTTAATGATCCACAGAATTCCATTTGTCTACAGAGATATTACTGGGCTTGAAATGATGTTTTATTGACGAAGATCTGGAAGGAATACTCTAATGATTCTAAAATTAATTGTGCTTAATTTTATTGTATGAAGGAAAGGGTTGCAAACTAATTTTATCATGGAAACAAAAGTAGCAACATTTTGGTTGGACTGAACTTTTCTAAAATGTGGATCACATAATTCTAAATTATATATTCATTCTTTAAATATTCTACAAACTTAGATTAGTAATCAGAAGGCAGAACTTGATGGCTTGGCATTTTCTCAAGTACAGCATACTTCAGACACAGTTTCTCTTTTTGACAAGGATGTGAACTAATTTAGGCAAGTGCTGCTTTTAGTGCATTTCAAAGAATATTGGACAAAGTAGGACAGGAAAGGCGTCAATGGAGATAATGAACATAACAAGTGGCAGCTACAGTCAATTTCTTGCTATAGGTGGTGGGTCCATAACTTTGATATTTCTATACTGTTTATTCATTTATGTCATACTTATAGACAAGATCTCATGTATCCTAGTCGGGCATACATGTATCCACACCTCCTGGGGTTATGACATAAGCCTTGCAGCTGGCTTTTATATCACTGAAGTTTGAACTGAGAGTGTTTTCCATGCTAAGTAAACACTGTATCTAGTGATGTACAGACCCAGCCTAAAATCTAGAATTTGGAGGGTTTGTTTGTTTGCTTGTTTGTTTGTTATTTTTCTGGTCTTAAAGAAATATTTATGAAAATAAATCAAGAGAATAGTCAATTTTAAAAATATGCCAGATGAATCATTTTTAAGAAAAAAGTTTTAAACATATCACTATTATGTACCATTCTTAAACATCAAAAAATAATGCATAAACAATTAATTAATGTTAGTAATCCTAATTAATATTCTACATGTTAAGTTTACTATTAACTTCAGTATGGAATGTCCCCAGGATATAAGACAATTTCTGATCTTTTTTGGCTGTAAAATAAAATATGAACACAAAGAATCAAAGTAAAAAATGGGGCTGTTAGAATTCCTTTGAAGAATGTAAAAGGACTCAATTTTTGCTACCATAGAAGTGAAGTGAAATCTGAGGTTATCCACTGTGGGAGTTGCAGGGTTTTAGGGTGAAGCACTGAGAAAGCTGTTCTTTGAATATTTGGGCTTTTGATCCTTTCTGGAGAATAGAAAAATGAAGAAGAAGCAGAAAAATATACCCTGTGCTGAATATGACTACGACTCTGGAAACAACCAGAATTGCACTGCATTAAATCCAGTACATTAAAAGATATAAACATCCCACGCCTGATAGTTTGACAGTAGTTGAATGATAGGCAAGAATAAAATGTACTAGCTAGCTTTTTTCCCCAACAAATTTCTTGGAAAATGCAGGCAACTTAGAGTTCAGCACATAGGAGAGGACTTGAGTTTCTCTAACAAGTGAAATAGTCTAAAAGTAAGATATGTTCTGGAAACAGTTCTCTGATTTGCTGTTTTCTACAAAACAATCAAATGGCAGGGTTTTTTTCCTACTATTGTGATTATATTTTTAGCAATTGTCGAAACTTAGCTTATTTAGATATTCTGTTGGTGATATTGAGAGGAAAATATATAATCAGACTGCCTAAGAATCCAGTTTCCTTTCAATGTCCAAATTCTTAAAGAAAATTTACTTTTAGCAAATCTATAATGTAAAATTCTCTCTCTCTCTCTCTCTCTCTCTCTCTATATATATATATATATATATATATATATATATATATATATATATATGCAATTCAGAAATAATTCTTCAAAGCGAAAATTGGCTCATCATAAGTCTGAAAATGTAGAAAGCTACAAGCATCTAAATTGCTACATACTTGAATAGGCCATTTTAATAATAATAAAAAATCCATTGCAAAAAGAATATTCTCAGTCCTTGTTATTAAGGAGTCATGAGCATTCAAGGAAGATTAATCTCCTCAGCTGTCACAGGAGTTACTCCTCCACATGAATCAACTCTTCTTTTTATAACGCAAATATATAGATATAGCCTATCCTTTCCACATGAGAAGGGAGAACTCTAACTCTGTTATAGATCATGATAAACACTTTCTTACACCCTGACTGACAGGCATGTTGATGATTCCTGTGAAAATAAAAAGATTAAAATGAAACTCCAATAGAGGAAGTGGAGACAGACAGGACTGTTCAGTTCAGTGCATCTAGGTCATAAGCAGAGATAAAGTCACCACATGCAATGTACTTCAGGGACAGGTTTTCATCCCCAAATCCTTCCCTGGCTTCCAGGCTTATCCTCAACTTGGAAGAAAGAAGCACATGTTATTCTTGTCAGCAAGCTGTGATCTGAATCCTTCTTTTAGCTGTGTACCTGCAAGTCAGAATATGTGTGTGTGTGTGTGTGTGTGTGTGTGTGTGTGTGTGTGTGTG
>JADRCD010227495.1:0-12610 GCA_019843815.1 Montemys delectorum
GTTGAAGAACAGTTTGGGATTTGATAGCTGCTGGGAGAGGAAGAGTTGATTTGCTTTAACAATATAATTTGCTATAGGCCAGTCACATTCTAGGGGAGGCCTCTTTCCCAAGAGTAGTTGTGGGCATACATTTTTTTGCATACTTTTGATAAGGGTTCAACCTCTCCTCTAGCCCACCACCTAGCAGAGGCTGTGTAAGAGGATAGTTATTAGGCTATGGGGGAAGTGGACCTGTTCAGCAATAGCTTTGTTATATCAAAACATCCTTTCACCTGTGTCTGCTTCAGGAAAATACTCTTTCATGCATTTGCTTTGCGAGATGTCCTTTCACCCGTGTGCACCAGCAAACATCGTTTGGCATGATTTTTCAGAGAAAGTAGAAGTCTATATTTCAAGTAGTTATGTAATACAAGTTGGATTTGATGGTTAAAAAATCTCTCTCTCTCTCTCTCTCTCTATATATATATATATATATATATATATGTGTGTGTGTGTGTGTGTGTGTGTGTCTATATATATATGTGTGTCTCTCTATATATACATGTGTGTGTGTGTGTCTCTCTCTCTCTCTCTCTCTCTATATATATATATATATGCATGTGTGTCTATAGATATACATATCTATAGACACATATAAATAAAAATTAAAAAACAAAAAGGAATTCATGAAATTATAGTTATAAAATACGTTTTAAATAAGTAAGAAAAAGAAACAACTGAGCATCAGAAGGAAAAAATATAATCAAATTTAAAAAGCAGAATAAGTTGGAGTTGGTTTACTTACAAATTTAGCTATAGTGTTTAAGAGTCAAGTAAATGTAGATAAGTTGCTTAACCAATTAAAATTTTAATTTCAAACAAAATAAAATAACTGGAGCCTTTTCTCAGGATAATTAAATAACAAATTCTATTAATATACCTTGAAACCTTTTTGGTACATTGAACTCTTTTTTACAAACTCAACTGTGTTAATTTTCTGCTGCCACAATACAATGCACTGACACAAATTAATTTAAGGAAGATATGTTTTATTATTAATAAAAATGACAGAGCCAGAGGGCAGAGTCCATGTTGTTGGGGAAGGCAGGAGTGTGAAGCTGGCCTGGTACTCGGAAACTAGACTGACCTTATTTCATTCTGTGAATGCAATGGAAGCCTAGAGAGACAACAGGAATTGTTACCAGGCTAAAAGTACTCAACCCGTGGGCTGAAGAGATGGCTTAGCTGGTAAGGGTACACACTACTCTTCTAGAGTATTTGAGTTCAGCAGATAGCTACCACATCAGATAGTGCAGAGAAGCCTCAAACTTCAGATCCAGGAGATCTGATGCCTCTGACTCCATGGGCCTTGACACTCACGGGTACAAACTCACACACAGACTTCCCCTAAAGTTGCAATAAAATCTTTAAAAATAAAAGCAAAAATAAGTAGTTAGCTCTGAAATCATTCACATAGAAGCAGCACTAACTGGAACCAGCAGGTTGTATTTATATATTTATGGACACATATATGTAACAGTAACAAAAACACTGAAATAAGTACATTGAAAACAAATGATACAAACTAATACAGACACAAAAGCAAAAGTTCCCCCTAAAGCCTGCCCTACATTATATGCACTCTCTAGCCTTGATACTCAATGTTGTGAATGAATCATGGCTATGTCTTGAAGCTTGTTGGAAAGTCAGTCTTAACTTCCCTGCCCTACATTATATGCACTCTCTAGCCTTGATACTCAGTGTTGTGAATGAATCATGGATATGTCTTGAAGCTTGTTGGAAAGTCAAAGTCTTAACTTCCCTGACCCACTGAACAGCAGCACACACTGGAAACATTATAGAACATTTATATGATCATTAAATAATTTAATTAAGAATAACATTTTGTGCTTGACTAGTCAGCTGAGATGCATTTGGACTTCCAATCCTTTGTGAAAGTGGGACATTTAATAAGGACACAAGGCTGGTATGATAGCTGTTCCACCTCAATATGACTACCAAATATGCCCACATGTACCCAAAACATCTGGAAAAAGAACTAATTATTTTTAATCTATAAAATATTTTGCAAGATAATGATAGTTTTTGCCTATTATCCAAGCATTGGAGACTGAGGCAGGAATATCCCCTTCAGGCCAGTTTGTGTTACAGAGTAACTTTCAGGAAAGTCTGAAATACATAGTAAGACACTGTCTCAAATATACAAACAAAGGCTATCAAAAGATAGATCATCTTGGAAGATAGAAAAGTATCAAGTACCAGGGACCATCTCCTCACCTTATACAAGTATATTGGTCAGTTCTATTTATTGCTTTTGCTTTGAATCCTACATTTTTTTCCTGATGGTTTATAACTTTATGAGAAAGTAGTTTGGATAAAGGTGTTCAATTTTATTCAGGTTCACCCTTAGTACAATAGCAGCCACCCATGTGTTAGCCTTTGGCCTGCAACAATCATCTGTGCATATGTTCTGAAAGAAACCGGTTTGAAATTTACAGAAGTGTGGATGAATAGGACGTTGATTTCCAAGCATCAGAGATCTAGGGTCTGATCACTTGTTACTACTTCATATCCCAGAGGCTCAAAGAAGCAGGAGGCCACTTTTGCTGCATCTCCTACACATTTGCAAACCAATCTCTCTTTGAATAAAATTTCTTACATGGATTTACTTCATATGGGGTGTGCTCTCCATTTTTTTTTTTTGTCTCCTTTAAGGAAATGTCAAAGACTAGGCTAGTCCAAAGTGGCTACATGTGCATAGAGAGTTAGAGAGCCCCATTCATGCTCAAGGGAAGGGATGGGCTCAGAGAAGCCCAAAGAAGACCTAATGGTTAAAATTAAAGCGAATTCATGGCATAGAAATGGCCTTCAAAAACAATGACAAAAAAATAAAAATAATAATACCAAGCACTAGAGAAGAGGAAAATCTTTTATAAATTATAACATTATTCGTTTCCAATATCCTGCTATCACTCACAGCAACAACAACAACAACAACAACAACAAAAAAAAAAACCATCAAGCACACAAGAAAAAGAGAAAAAATATGACCATTGAACTTAAAAAATATCACCCTTTAAAGCCATCCTATGGCTAATCTACTAGATAGAGCTTAAGGTTTTTTGTTTCGTTTTGTTGTTGTTTTCTTTTTTTAACTTTTTTTTTTCTAAGGTTGATGAAGGGCCAGAGTCCCAGAAGAGGTCAAGAGAGGCCATTGGTGAAAGTTCAGCCAATGTGGCAGTAAGGAAACTGAGATATTTGAGATGACAGGATTATAGGATGACCACCAAGAATAATATGTGTGGATTGGACATGGCCTGACTCTATGAGGCTGGCTGTATACGGTATAGTGGCAGATCCAGAGAGATGAAGTTGCCTAGCTCTTTGGATCCTAGGAAATCATGCCTAAATTACAGATGTGTTTGAGCTACCCAGCTAGACTTTGTTTTGTTTAAGCATGCTCTATTTTGTGTCTTAGTTGTCCTTAAAGCAGGAAATCATTCAACTTGCATTTTATTTCACAGGAACATATAGTTAAGAAGCGTTGGATGTTTTAGAAATAGTTTTAACTTTTAAGTTGTTTACATTAAAAAACTGGTACATTTAAAGTTATACTATGTAACATTTTGAGATAATAACAAAATCTTGGGAATAAGAAAAGGAAAACTTAGGGTTAGTCTTGATGGGTTTCTGTGTCAATCCTGCAGGGGCCGATTGTGCTGGGTAGTGTTTGTTAACGTGATACAAACTAGAGACACTTGGGAATAGGGAACCTTATCTGAGGAATGGCCTCCCCAGATCACCCGTAGACATGTCTGCTGGGATAAGTTTAATTTAATGCTTAACATGGGAGAGCCCAGCCACTGTGGGTAGCATTATCCCTAAGTCGAACAGGAAAGAAGTTGAGCAATGCCAGGAGAGAAAGGAAATAGGCAGCATCTCTTCATTGTTGCTGCTTCAGGTTCTGCCTTTGCTCCTCTCAGTGAGGAGCTTTAACTGTTACACAAACAAACCAGCTCCTCTCAAAGTTGCTTTGTGGTACAAAAGCAACTGTTCCCTGTTACAGTCTATTGTCAAGGGACAGGAGGAAAAGAACTCAAGGCAGGAACTAAAGCAGAAAGCTTGGAGGAGCACTGCTTATTGGCTTGCTTTCCCTGTCTTTCTTAGCTACCTTTCTTACAGAGCTCAGGTATCCTGACCCAGGGATAGTTCTGCCCACAGTGGGATGTGCCCTCCTATAGCAATTAGCAATCAGAAAGTGATGTCCGTGCATGCCCATAGGCTGGTCTGATAGAGGCCTTGCTTTAGGTGAGATTCTCTTTTTCCCCCAGGTGACTTAGATTTAAGTGAAGTTGACAGTTGGAGATAACTATGACAATAGTACATTTCATGTTAAATGTATTTAAAGCACATGAAAACTTAAAAAAAATCAAACCAAATGATGACTTGTAGTAAAAAATATTAGACTTGAATAACCATCAAACAAAGTTTGATATGCTCCTATATGTTTGCTTTTATGGCATTTAGTCAAGAATCCTTTCACATTAAAGAGCAGTTATGCAACTAGATACTATCATACTACGCAAATTAAAGCAGTCCAAGAAATGCTATGTCCTTTCTCTCCTATGTGGTTCCTACATCGTATGTAGATATATGAAAGTCATCATGAAACTGTGTAGAGAAGAAGGGGGCCTGAGAGAGGTAGAGGAGTGTGAAAGGGAAGGCATCCTGGTTAGTTTGAGCGTCCAACAGGAAATCGTGTAGAGTAGTAATCTGAGGGAACCCCAACTGAGGAGTTCCTCTGACCAGATCCATCTCTTATGTATCTGTCATGGCCATGTCTGTGAAGGGCTGTCTTCATGGATAGTTCACATACAAGTGTCCAGTTCACGTTGGACAGCACCATCCCTGGGCTGGTAAACCTGGTCCGTATAAGAAAACTAGCAAAATGAGCAAGAGGTAAATTAGCAAGCGCTGTTCCTTTATGGTTTCTGCTTTAGGTTCCTGCCCTGGATTTTCTCTGTGATGGGCTCTTACTGGGAAATCACCATCAAGTAAACAACTCTTTCTGCTGCTGGTCATGTGACTTTTTCACAGCAGCAGAAGGAAACTACAACAGAATGGTAAGAAGTGTATGTGGAGCAAGGAAAGTTGCTCAGTGTATAATGGGTAAGTCCATGAAAATTTCTGCATGCAACACATGAATATATATAGTGAAAACTTTAAAGTCACATAGGCAATAATGATTATTAACGATAGACAGGTGAGACAATTTCAGTGTATTAGAAAAAAGTGAATAATACACTCTCAGGCTTGGCAACCTAGATGACAGAGTTTCTATCTTCCCGACATCTGGCTGCTAGGAAAGTGTGTATTATAATAAAATTATCCATTTCAAGGTATTAATATCCAGCTCAGACTATTCCCAGAAAAAAGTCCATGTCCATTTATAAAGATCTGAACAGATCAATAGAGTTGATCCCTAAAAATACATAAAATTTTTATTTTGTGTATGTGTGTGTGTGTGTGTGTGTGTGTGTGTTTGCATGCGTATGAAAGTGCTTATGAAGAACAGAAGAAGGCATTGAATCCCCTGGATGTGGAGTTATAGGTATTTATTCACCCTTTGAGATGGGTCTTGGCACTCAAACTCTGGGCTTCTACAAGAAAAACATGTTCTGTCATCTGCTAGGCTATCTCTAGAGCCCTGAAGTGCTCACTTAGTTACTTAAGCGCAGGAGATACAGCTTTTCAGTACATTTGCACCAGGCTACCCTGGGTAGTTATAGAGCCAGGCCTTCCAGACTCTCTGGAAATGACCAACGCTTCCCACAGCCCTGGGGGTTGTTGATTTGTTCTTCACATGCTTTGTTTTCATGGGGCTCTACAAATAGGTACACACACACGTGTGTGCATGTGTGTGTGTGTGTGTGTGTGTGTGTTTGTGTGTGTGCATGTGCGTATGTGTGTGTATTTGTCTTTTATGTATATGTGTGCATGTGCTCATGTGGGCCCATGAGTATAGAATTCAGAGATCAACTGACCTTCAGGAACTAACTACCCACTTTGTTTGTAAGTGATAGACTCTCTCATTGACCTGTGCTACAGTAGTTTAGCTAGGTTGACTAGGCAGCAAGTATCAGACATCTAGCTGTCCCTGCCTCCCTTGTGCTATGTGTATAAATAAATGCTGCCATGTTTGGCTCTTTTCCTTGGGTTTTGATCATTGAACTCAGGTCCTGATGTTTGTACAGCAAGCATTTTTTTTTTTTTTTAACCAGCTGAGCCCTCTTCGTAGTTCCTAGTCTATAAGGCTCAATAACACAATCAAAGTTACTGTAGAGTAACACTAACTATAAAACAGAATATCCAGGATGATGGTGCTGTAGAATTGGACCTGGCCATGGTGCTGAGAAATTGTGACCATTTCCCCAAAGAAGAGTGCTCTCAACACCATAGACTGTAAAGCAAGGTTCTTTGCTACATATGATCAAAGTGAACAAATTTAATACTTTATCCAGATGGTGCTGGAACCAGGTCAAATCACGTTGAGGACAAAAGGCTCTACAAAAAAAATAATTGTGAAGTATTTTGTAGGATGCTAAGTTTGATAAATGCATGTAGTCCCACTGGAATAGAATCTAAAATTCATGGTAAGGGTTGTTTCTCTGTCTTGAGACTTTTGAGGTCTTGTCCTCTACTGGAATGCCATTTGGTTTGACTTCATTGAACCATTCCACAAGTCATTGAGCCTAGAGCAATCCCAAATTTCCAGGATGCCTCATTTGCAGATAACAAAAGCAGCTGTTGTCCCTCATCAGCACAACACAGATCAGAAACCTGGCATCTTTCCCTCTTGCTCCTTATAGACTGAGTGGAAGTGCCATAGCACCTCAAACCTTATTCTACCTGTCCAAGATATATTGGACACCAGCCATGGCTATGACTTTTGCAGTCAACCTCTAAGGGATTGTAGGCTCCACATGGATAGAGACTTTAGTAGTTTTTATACCTTGGGCTTATCTGGTTCCCTTTAAAATTCCAAGCACCCTTCACTTTAGTTTTGGACCTCTGTGTACATTGTCTTTATTGTAACTGGCAACTGAAGCTATTTACAGCCAGATCCATCTGCTGGAGTTGGGTCCTGCTGGTAGTGTCGGGTTTGATTTCAGATTATTGTTTGTTGTGTTGTCAAGAAGGGCTTGTGGGAGGAAGAAAATGATGCCTGCATGCAAAATGCTCTTTGGTTAAAAATCACATAGAACCTGTTGGAAATGTTGACTGCTACTCTGATCAATGTACTGTGTGTTTGTAGTTACAGCAACTGTCTCAGTGACGTTCTGAAAGTCTCAATGAGGGAACTGGTTCATACTAGGAAGGGCAACCTTAGCCCTCCATCTTTGGAGCCCATCTGCATCATCTCTCATCCCTAAAGTAATGAAAATGTGAAGCTTGTTAGGTTGGCTAGAAGAATGTCTTTAGAAAGATTTTATGGCCGTTTGCCTACTTTGTGATATGTGGAGTACATAAGGCTAGTGTGAGTTGGCTCAGAAATTCTGTTTCTACATGACTGAGTCAAAAATATAGTCTAAGTACAGAAACTGTTTTCAGTACCATATTTGGACATATTTATAACTATAAGGCACTAAAAACAAAGTAAACATTCACCGATTTATAACAAAGTGGTAGCAATGCAGGTAATTTTTAAAAGTGAAAGATAGTCATGTGGCAGGACAGTGTTCTGTTTTCTGTTTTAAAAGTATGTGTGTGTCCAATTCCTGACACTATTAATGATACTCTGCCATGCTTGTAGACCAAAGCATGTTGTCCTCTGAGAGGCTCCACCCAGCAGGTGACTCAGATGCAGACACCCACAGCCAAAGAGTGGATGGAGCTTGGGGACTCTTATGGAAGAATAGGAGGAAGGATTGTGAGCCCTGAAGGGGATAGGAACTCTCTAGGAAGAGGAACAGAGTCAACTAGCCTAGACCCTTGGGGCTGTCAGAGTCTGAACCACCAAAGTACATACACAGGCTGGACCTAGGCCTCCCTGCACATATGTAGCAGCTGCACAGCTTGGTCTTCATGTGAGTCCCAAACTATGGGAGCAAAGGCTATCCCCAAAACTGTTACCTGCACGTGGGATAAATTCTTCTAGCTGGGCTGCCTTGTCTGGTCTCAGTGGGAGAGGAAGCTCCTAAGTTCACAGAGACTTGAAGTGCCAGGGTAAGGAGAAACCCAGGCAGGACCCATCCAACAGAGAGAAGGAGTAGAGAGGTTATGGGGGGGGGGATTGTGGAAGGGGATGACTGGGAGGGGGCAGTGAGTGGGATGTAAAGCAAATAAGTAAAAGAATGAAATAAAACTAAAAAATTGTGTGTGTATAATTTTCATGTGTATGTTGATTCTCTTGTGTTTGAGAGTGTGTATACACATTCGTGTGAGTATGAGCAGAGGCCAGTGACAATCTTGGGAGGGTGTCACTCCTCAGAAAAGTCATCCATCTTATTCTGAGACAGGCTCTCCCTTTGATGACTCCAAGTTGTGTCCAAGTTTGAGCTAACAATGTCACCAGCAGATGATCAAACTTGACAAAGTAGCTAACAGGTTTGGTTTATGATCCAAAGTAGGCGCCCTGAAGAGAGATTAATAAACACCTCTGAACTGTGGGTCAGCTGTGTTCCACTGTGTTCTCGGAGTAGCAGAGCAACATGGTTTATACAAAGAGAAATAGAGGGACCTGGATAGATGACTCACTTGGTTACCTGCTTGTCATGCAAGCATGTGGGCCTGAGTTGAAGCCACATCACCCCCATAAAAAGCAGGCATGGTGACTGTGCATGCATGCAGGCCTGGTTTTGATCTTTAGAATCCATACTTCTACAGTTAGATGCAATGGGTTGTGTTATAATCCCAGCACTGTAGAGACTGATGCATAATGAACCCTGGAGCTCACGGCCCAGTCAGCCCCACAGACCAGTGAGCTCTAGGATTCAAGTGAGACTTTGTCTCAAGGAATAAGCTAAGAAAGTGACTGATAAAGACACCAATGCTGACTTCTGATTGCCCCACACACCAGAGGAGAAAATGAATGATATATATTGTGATTTTTTTTTTCTCATTTTGTTACTCTTTGTCTGTTTTTTTTTTTTTCTTTTATTCTTTACAACCAAAAGAGTGTAATAGTTGAATCGTTTGTATTCAGGCATTTCAAAGGTGAGTCATTTTGTGATAATATAAAAAAGATGATGTTTGCCTGTGTGTTTCATATTCTGATGTAATTTTAGATTAGTGTTATCCTGGCGGGTTTTAGGAGAATCAGTAATCTATTTCCCGGTCATTTAGTAAGACAAATTGTTGTTAGGGGAGGCCCTCACCTGTTTTTATGCAAATGACTCTAATTATTTCCATTCAAGTTAGAGAGATAATTATCAATTTTTTCTCCAGTGTTAAATTTTTTTTAATTTGATATAAAAACAAAGTTATTTGGTCACACTCATGGAGTGTTAGCAAAATAATGCAAACAGTGCAAGGTGACTCTTGATCTGTAGGCTACATGTGTGGCTTGCTGCCGTGCTTATTGTGGTTTGGAGAGAAATGTAGCCTAAAAGTACCTGTGTTGAACACTTGGACCCTCCAGCTAGTGGTCATGTTTGGGAAGGCTGTGGAACCTTTAGGAGCTGGAGCCTTGCTATAGGAAGTGGATCACTGGAGGGTCTGTGGTGGGTCTGTGGCCAAGCACCACTCTCTGTTCATGTTCTACTTCAAGACTACAGAGGCAATGTGAGCAGCTGTTTCATGTCTCCTGCTATCATGCGTTCCTGTTGTGATGGACTGTATCTCCTTGAACTGTGAGCTGAAATAAATCCCCATCTCTTACGTTACTTCATGTAAGGTACTTTTTCACAACGAAGAGAAGTAACCATCTTGGCACACATAAAGTTGACACAAGAAGATTGGCAGAGGCTATTTTTCTGCACTTGATACTCAGTTTGGCTTTAGCTTCCCATTCTTCTCCGCTGCCAGGGTAAAAATGGTGCTTTCTATACTTTTATATGGTTGTATGGGCCAGAAGAATTTTTTTATCACCTTGCAATGCTGTGCTCCTTCAAGATCTCCATTCAATCTCCTTTCCCTTTGTTAGAAACTACTGGGAATGAGAAATTCAGTGTTCTCTATTGCATCTATTAACATTACATCAAAATTCTCACAGAGTTCAGCAAGGTTGTGCATGCCATATATAAATGTCAAGATGTTAATGCATGCATTACCCATGAAGAAACTGCTCTACCTAGACATCTGGTAGGTCAGCAAACAGCTGGCCAGTTGCATCAAGTAGGGTACCTGCTGCAATAAATTCTTCAAGACCTTTTTCTGCCTGTCACCTGCTCACCTGTACCACTGGGTGGATATGCAGACCAAGAGGTGCATCATGGGCTTCAGGGACCGAACCATCAAGTGTGTGCACCAGGAAGTGGGAGCAGATCAGAGCACTGAGCTACTTGGGTGAAGTCAGCATAATTATCATGGGCAGAGGCTGCTTGTTAATAGAGTATTGCTCCCTTTGGACAGAGCAGCAGAGAAAGGAAGAGGAACAGCCGACAGCCTGGATGTGCTGGGAGCTGCAGTGGGACACTTGGTGTTTGCCGCAGGCCGGCCGATCTGGGCCTCTCTCACCTCACGATACCCAGGAGGCACAAGCTCCCTTTTGGGGCTATAATGCCTCTTACCCTTAATCAGGCTTTTACCCCCAATATTATGGATGTAACTGGTGTAGACGAGTGTGTGTGGCAGGTGTTGGCACAGGTTCAGATACTACTGACACCCATGCTGAGGGCCTTGGAGGAGCTGCAAGCTGAGCTGCAGGAGGTACACACCCAAGTCTGCAATGTGTACTTTACTCTTAAGTGCCAGGCAGCATCTTCATCCGAGAAATAGCCAGCTGCTGAGGCCTGGATTTATTTGTGGTGCTGTGTGCCCCAACTTGGTCTTTTCCTGAAACCATCCTGCCTGGCCTCCCCTGGCCCAGCAGAAGCCACGGGGATCTTGATGTAACTGTGACTTGTAGGTACATGTTATTATGGTACATGAGAAATGTACCCTAAAAACTCATGTGTTGGACCCTTCAGGATCTAACAGGACCCTGCCATCTCCTCCAAGGAGCACTCCACAAGAAAAAGCTTTCAGACAGAGTCCTCCAACCTTTGACTCATTGGCGCTGTCTACATTGCTCAAGGTCTACCCAGAATTATGTTGAACTTTCAAGGTCTCGACCAACATGCCTCCTCACTGTTCTGGAAAAAGCAAAATTGGAACCAGGGCTCAAGTCTGATTGGGACCTACTCAGACAAGGGCCCTTGCCCATCAGAGGAGTGCTTTCTTTCTTGTTGGTAGTTACAAGCAACTGTGAGGTTCGCTTCGGAACAATGCAGTTCAGTGTCTGATCCTGCGGAAGAGGAAAAGTGCAGTTGATGTTCTCTCTCTCTCTCTCTCTCTCTCTCTCTCTCTCTCTCTCTCTCTCTCTCTCTCTCTCTCTCTTTCTCTCTCTCTCATTCTTCCCTCTGAGGTCTTAATTGAATCATGTCTACAGAGACCCCCTTACCCATAATCCTTTGGTATTGTCCACTTGTCCTTTCCACGGTAGAGACTGATCCAAGCTGCCTCTAATCTGGTCTATCTCTTTGCCCTTAGAGTCTTTGGATCTTGTTTCATTTAGCACTGTATTTTCTTCCTTACCCTTACTCTTCTTCAATGCCATACCTCAGGCTCATGTGTATATTATCACCCCACCTCCCATACACACCTGTCTGTGCCCCATTGTATGCCTAGAATCCTGGGTCCTCCCACTATTTGTGATGGTGGTCACTCCAGGAGCATACCATTTTACTAGGAATGTGAACTAGTTCTCCCACAGTTTGGAAGCTGTTAGCAGAAGTCAGAGCCACATTGACTCTTCTGGCTTCAAAAGTTTCAGTTCCTCTGGACTCTGTCTACTTTTCACATGCCCTTCTTTTCTCCTTCTATATCTTGCAGTGACACCTGTTCCAGAATATAAGGCCCACACTAAGTTTTTAAGGACCATATTACAAGATTCTTAATCAAATATCTGAAGATCACTTTTCTAAGTAGGAACATGTTGATAGGTCCAGGGCTAGGACATGGGCCTGTCTTTTGGGAACTCACTATTCAGTTCCTTATGTTCTGTAGGATAGAGTCCTGACAACCTGTTATGCTGATGGACCAACCAGAAACCTTCATATGACTTCTGGAATTGAGTTCTGCCCTAAAGCTCCAGAAGACTATGGGTTCAGCAGTTACTGAAGTGGCTGTTCTGTTTCTATTGGAAGGATCTCCAGAATAAGAAGGCATCTCAAGGAGATATTTGCAGCTTGAGATGGACATTAAAAACTAGGCCAGTGCTTATTAATAATATGGAAAGCTGGGCATTGTGGCACATTTGGAATTCTAGCATTCAGAAGTTAAGGCAGGCACCTGGGTTTCACAGTGAGTTTAGTGCAGCTTGGGCTACAAAGTAAAACCTTGTCTGGAGAAGAAGGAGGAGAAGGAGGAGGAGGAGGAGGAGGAGGAGGAGGAGGAGGAGGAGGAGGAG
>JADRCD010227495.1:12620-45398 GCA_019843815.1 Montemys delectorum
AGGAGGAGGAGGAGGAGGAGGAGGAGGAGGAGGAGGAGGAGGAGGAGGAGAAGGAGAAGGGAGGAGAAGGAAGAGAAGGAGGAGGAAGAGGAGAAGGAGGAGGATCAAGAAAATTGGAAAAGATAAAACCTTGGAGAAAAGCCAGAGAAAGTTTGGCTCTGGTGAAAAAGGGACCAAGATTCATCCTATGGACTCTTTTCCACTTTGGGAAACTAAAGCCAACATGGAGGCAAGCTAAGGGACTTGGCCAAGAACCCTTAGCTCAGAAGGGACCAATTTCCTAGGATGGTGATGTAGGACTGGAAGAGAGAAGAAGGGTCTAGATAGCCCTAGTTGCAGCACAAAAAGAGGGACAACCTATTTCCAGTGGTCAAAGATGCTGGGTGGAGACAGGTCCTATATTAGAATAGCCCCAGCCACATCTAAGATCTCAGCACATAGGGAATAGGTTCATTCCACCTGGCCCATGTCTTTGGTTGTGGGATGGGCAGGAGCCCCTCCATGACCAACCAAGGGGGTAAAAATGATTCACTCTTAGGATTTTCCAAACAGAAACCCAAGGCATGCTTTTGAGACAGCATCTCAATTCTATCTAGAAGAGGGAGAACATTGTGTACTAGAAGCTGAGAAAATGGAGTCGAGTAGGGGCGTGTTTAAATTTGGAAGTGATTGTACTGCATGAAATCCTGACTGAGGGGCAAAGACAGAGGACAGTCATGGACACACAGCGAAGGGAGGATAGAGGGATGAGCCAGGGAAGCTTAGTTCTTGGTTGCCATGGTTACTCCTGTGGGGTTCACTCTAGCAATGACAGCTCCCTCAGTCAGCCATGGTCACCAAGTCATGGGTCATTTCATAGCAATCAGGGACAAGGCAGGCCAAGGTTTCTGAGCTTTGTCGGGTCAGTCATTGCTACAACACACTGGCCAGTTCAATGTTCTGCTGAGGTGGGTCTCACACTGTTCTAAATGCCCAAAGGAACCACTCAAGTCAATTTTCTCTGTTTGCTTGGGAAGAAACTGAGGGACTAAGCGGAGTGTTACCTTCTTTAAGTCACACAAGCATAAAAACAGGTAGGTTGCACTCAGACAACTGGGCCTTATCCTGACACAGTAGAGACTTTGAAAGGTTCTGATGGATGCACATGGTAGACTTGCCCACTGTGATGGTGCTGGAGAAATCAGAGTGGGATGTAGGTGCCAAAACCCTGTGCAAGGCAGGAGGACAGAACAATTTTTCAAGGCTCTGGCTTTCTACGTGCTGCAGTGTTGCGTATTTCCCATGTTGGGAGAAAAGTGAGGAATAAATTTGTGAATAAAAAATAAGCCCCTCTTACTTTTGATTTCTTTCTGTGTGTGTGTTCATGTACATGTATATGTGTGTGTGCGTGCGTGCGCGAGCGCGTGCGCATGCACACACATATGCACAGGGGTCAGAGAACACCTTGGGTACCATTCCTCAGGTGTTGCCCACTTTTTGACCATTGATATAGGATCTCTCACTGTCAGGGAATTCTCCAAGTAGACTGGGGTGCCTGGCCAGTAAGTCACAAGGATCCTCCTGTCTCCAGCTCTCCACTGCTGATATTACAAGCACATACCACCATACCTAGATATATTTTTCTTAGCTAGGTTCTGGTAACCAAATTCTAAAGTTAGCCACTGTGTTTGCAAGGTAACACATTTTAATGGATGAGCCATCTACCTATTTTATTTACTAAATTCTTTGATTTTTAATTTGCTGTGAGTTTGCCAAAGATGCATTTGGTTGTATTTAACCTGTGCAAAATTTTGCTTTGAATTCTGAAAAGTATATCTATGAGTCTTTGGTTATCTAAAATTATTGTTTAATTTGAACATTTAATCCCTTCTTCTCATTGGAGAATTTCTTGGATTCACACATAATTTTGGTGGGCCATTGGACTATCAATTTCTATATTGAGATAAACTAGACTTTAACTCAACTATGAACTCTTTAGGGACATCTGACAGGCTTCACAAACAGAATGTTATAAATATTTATATAGAAATGCATAACCCATTATTATCTCATCAATTTTCCATTTATATGATACTCATAAACATATCACCAAATATTATATGAGTTTTTAGCATTCTCCATTTCTATGATTCACTTTTTAACTACTGAATAATTCAGATGAGCCTCAGGGTGTATGTCCAGAGGTGACACAGCTAGGTGCTGTGATGATTTCACTTTTGGTTTCTTTAGAAACCTGCATATTGACTTCCATAGTGGCTGAACCAATTCAGGTCCCTACCAGCACTCTATGTGGTTCCCAATCTTTGATGCTTTAAATGAGAACGGCTTCATGAGCTCATATGTTTGAATGTTTGTTCCCCTGTGGGAGCTGTTTGGGAAATATTAAGAGTTGTGGTCTTGGAGAAGATGTGTCACTGTGGGTGGGCTTTGAGGTTTCAAAAGCTCATACAAGACTCAGTTTCTCTTTCTGCTTTTCTTATCTGTGGATCAGGATGTAATCTCTCCTGCACCTCTGCCCACCAACATGCCTCCTGCAATGATTATCATTGACTAACCCTCTGAAACTCTAAGCAAGCTCCCAATTAAATGTTCTTTTTTATAATTGCCTTGGTCATGCCAATAGTAATGGAGACACTCTCCTACACACTTGCCAGGATTTGTTCTTCTTTGTTTTCTTTATGATAGCCATTGTAACTGGAATACGATAGAATCTTAACTTAGTTTTAAGGTGCTTTTCCTGATGGGTATTTTTGTTGAATATTTTCCATGTTTACTGTCCATCTGCATGTCGCCATTTGAGAATGCCTATTACTTTCAGTAGCCTATTAATTGATTGAGTTATTTTGGTGTCTAGGTTTTCAGTTCTTTATATACTTTTGATGTTAACCCTCTATCTGGTGTTTAGTGAGAGAATACTTTTGATTAATCTCCAGACTGTCTCTTTACTTACTTCCTGTGATGTACACAAGCCTTAAATCTCATACAGTCAACTTCCAGTTCTCAGTATTATTTACTAAACAATCAGAATCATTTCTAGAAGATTCTTGCCTACTCCTGCGTCTCGGAGATGTTTGTCTCTAATAATTTTAGAAATGTAGCTCCTATATTAAAATCTCTAGTCCACTCTGTAAATCAGTATACCATAGAGATACCTACATACCTATGTTTATTACTCAGTCTGCCTAAGAACTAAGCTAGAAAATCAGCCTAAGAGTCACCCAAACAAATGAATGGACAAGAAGACATGTCATTTAGTCGTAAAATTCCCTTTAGTTATAAAGAAGAATTGATTTATACCAGTTACTAGAAAATTCATTTAACTGAGATCATGATAATTCAAATAATCTAGATACAGAACGACAAATTCTCATGTTCTTATTTATGTGTGATCAGTAAATTTGTTTGTAGATATATACAACTATTTGTTTACATGTAGAGAAGAAAAGGAAAGAGAGACTAGGAGATAGAGGAGTCTAAATGGAGGGGACTTACGAGAGCAAATGAGAGTGTGAACATGCTTTTAAAACATCACGTGATACACCTGAAAAAAGTCTACATGGGGCTGGAGAGAAGGCTCAACAGTTAAGAGCAGTTAATATCTCTGTTTTTCCAGAGGTCCTGAGTTCAATTCCCAGCTCACAACTATCTGTACTGGGATTTGATGCCCTCTTCTTGTGTGTCTGAAGAGACAGTGTACTCATATAAATAAAATAAATAATTTTTTTTATAGAAAAGAAGAAATGAAAACTGGCAAGATAGAACAGGATGAAATAGAAACAGCTTTAGAAGTGTATCTTTGATATTTATACCTCCACCACCCACTCGGAGAGTTCTGTAGATACTTTTAACATTCAAAAAGAATTACTCCAATTTTCCCAGGGAAGAAAGTATTCCGTCATGTGGCTCCCTGTTATAGCCCAGCCAAACAATGGTTCCTCAGAGATGGTGATGGAATCAACAAAACATTGTTTCCTGTGGAAACATCGGTGAGGCAAGGTCCACACACCTTTGCCCTCAGAGTGCTGCTCACATCTTTCAGACTTCACAAAGCCATTCATCTTTGTCTGTTCTTTCTTGCTGTACTTACTCAGTCCTTCAGTACTGCTTACTTCCCCTGTCAATGTTGTCTTCTCATATATAGCTCCTGATACTTATCTGCAATGGAAGACTCCTGGCACTAAGCAGAATTTTCCTTTGCTTTTCCTTATCTCTCTGATGTCTCCTTCATACTTCATTGCTAACCTAAACCCACTCATTACTTTATGGGCTAGAGAGGGAACACATTACTACAATCTTGCTCATTTCTATTAGGTTTAAAATCTTCCCAGACAGTAAAGGTCAATTTATATCTATACAATCAATAGTCACTGTATGGGTTTGGTTAGCCTCTTTAAAATGAAGTTATTATAGTTGGAAAAAGTAGTTTAAGAATGCTTGCTGCACATGCAGAGGACCTAAATTCAGTTCCCAGCACCCAGGCCTGGTGACACACAGCTTTCTATAATTTCAGCTCCAAGGATTTGGTGCTCTCTTCTGGCCTTTTTGGGCACACACACCTCCGGCATACAATCACACAAGTACCTACCCATATATGAAACTGAATAAAATGAAATTGTTGGATAAGAGTTATTTTGGTATTATCATTATACAGTTCATTTTTTATGTCTCCTTTCATGGTAAATTAAACAAGGGTTTTATATCTCTTAAATGATTGTGGTTAACTATTTTTATTCATGTGTAGTTTACAAACAATGTTTTTTGATGAACCTGAATTTTATTAGGGCTTCATAGAGGAGCATGAATAAGAAGTTATTTACAATAGCATGATCAACTTGCCAGTGGCTACACCACTGAATAAAATGCCTCTCCTTCATCTGGAAACTATTAACTACCTGTACATTTAGTTGTGTTTGTGTTTACTATGTGGGTGTTGGCTCATGTGTATTTTCAAGCCCTTGTGCATACATGGGCAGGCTAACAGAGGGCATTAGACATGTGTCATGCTCTATCACTCTGTCTATCCCCTTGAGACTGGGTCACTCATTTAACTGTGAGCTCATCGCTTTTGAATTGTTTTTGTTTTCTTGTTTAGACAGGCTGGCCACCAAACCTCTGGCAAAGCTACCATCTCCATCCTTCACAACATAGAAGCTACAAGAGCAAATACGATCACATTAGTATTATTTTTAGCTAGGGATATAGCCTCAGATCCTCGTGGTTGTGCAGAGAGCAGTTCTAAGTTTGTTTCTCTTGAGTGTCACATTTGATGAGGTTATTTAAATGAATGATGTTATATAAGTAACACTACAAAAAGATTTAGGACAATTCTATTGCTCCTAAAAGAAGCCCCATGTCTGCTTGCAGCCAGCCACATCTCTTCTCCCAGGCATATCCTTTGGCAGCCGCACTTCTATTTTTTTGTTCCTATAAATTTTCTTTACCCAGAATGCCACAGAATGAAATCAATATTAATATTATTATGCAATATGTAATATGTAATATGCAATATTATCTGTCTGGTTCTTGTGCTTGGTACCATGCTTTAGAAACACATCCATGTGGTTACATATATTTCAGTTGTTCCAGGCAATTATTTAATTTCTATGGATGTAATAAAATACTCTAGCAGAAAATGATTTATTTTAGCTCTCAGTTCTAGATTGTGGTCCATCATGTGAAGAAGTCATGACAGTCTGAGCATGAGACAGCTGATCACATCATATCCACTGTGAAGAGCAGAGTGAAATGAATCCATGCAGGGTTGTTTGTTTGCTTGTTGATGCTCACCTTGATTTCTTCAGTTTTTTTTTTTTTTTTTTTTTTTTTTTTTTTTTTTTTTTTTTTTTTTACTGTTCCAGACTAGCCTAGGTAATGGTGCTGCCCACACTGTGGTATGCCTTCCCACACCAATTTACTTAAGACAATCTTCACTGGTATGCCCACAGGACAACCTATTCTAGACACTCCCTCTGTGGGGCTCTCTTTCCATCAAATTCTAGGTTGTGTCAAATTGACAATTCAAGTTAACCACCATATAGAATAATAACACATTAAATAGATAATTATAATTCTTTATCTGTTCATAAACTAATGGGCACTTGAGTTGTTTACTGCCTTAAGTGAATGAATTTAAATTTCTCTACTGACATAGTTTCATTTCTCACGGGTAAATAATTAGTAACATAATACCAGGATACATGACTGGTATGCATTTACTTTTATAAGAAACTGCCAAATTCTCTTGCATTGTGATTGTACCACTTTATATTCAACCAGTTACAGATAACTGTCAAATGTCACTGTACACTCTTACTGTGATGGTTTGAATATAAAATCTCTGCCATAAAATCATGTGTTGACAATTTGCTCCCAAGTCAATTGATAACTGGAGAAGTTCTGGAAAATTTAGGAGGTAGGGGCTGGCTGGTGGAAGCAGATTGCTGGGAGCTTGTCCCTGAGGACTGTGCCTTTTCCAAGAGCTAACTCTTCCTTTATCTCTCCTTCATGAGTACCATGAAGTGAAGAGATTCCTCAGTCAAATAGTTGCGGTGATGTCAGTCTGACCTCAGTCATACAGTGATGGTCACAGCTCCCCAGATGAACACTGAAATTGTGGGCAAGCCCTGCCTTGTTTTTCATGTTATTAATGTTTGCTCTTGCTTTCTGAGACAGGATCTGTCCTGCTTTAATTTCTGTTGCTATAGTAAAATGCCCTGACAAAAGCAGCTTGAAGGGGTTTCTTTGACTTACAATTTCATGGTACAGAGTATCATTCTGGGAAATCCAAGGCAGGGCACTGAAGCCACTCATCACATCCACAGTCAAGAGCAGGGGTAAATGAATACATGCATGCTGACTCATGTTCAACTCTCTTCTTACACTGGTTAGGGAATGGTTACTACCCATTGTAAGCATGTCTTCTCATCTCAAATTAATTATGAAGATTGCCAACCTCATCCACATAATCCTTCGGCCACACTCTTGTCTCATGTGATTCTAGATTTTATCAAGTTGATAATTAAAACTGTCACAGGATCTTGTGTAGCACAGGCTAGCTTCAAACTCACTATGTAGGTAAAATGGCTTTAAACTCCTGACCCTCCTGCCTTCATGTGTGTGCATCATGCATACAATATGCTGGAGATAGAACCCAGGGCTTCCTGCATGTTGAAAACTACATTTACCTACAGCCTTGGACCCATTAAAATGTTTTAGTCAAGCATTCTGTCAAAGCATAGACAAAGCCCACACACTTTCAACTCCATGTACTTTCAGATTTCTTTATTTTAGATTTTAGGACTATGGAGGCTGGGTCATGCTATCCCCTTGCGGCATCCATAAATCTTTCTTTAATTACCTCTGCCCTAGCTCTCTTTTTCATGTAAATATTTACTGTTACATGGCTTTGGTAGAGTCTTCAAATAATGTAATAAAGCTCATTACTTTTTAATATTTTTTTAAAAATTAAATCTCTGTGAATTTCACATCGTGTACCCCAATCCCACTCATTTCCCATCCTTCTACATTTGTCATCCACCCTTGTAACCTCCCCTCCAAAATAGAATAAATACAAATAAAAAATAAAAATAAAAATTAGAAAAGGTTTATAAGGTGCCCTCATCCACCAAATTGTAGGCTGTAATTTTACTGTTTTTAACAGTATTCTCTGAAGAGACAAAGTGGCCACTGTGATGAGGTCCAGTTTCTCTGGTGTTTTGTCTGCAGGATTTTTGAGCAACTCAAGGTCACAGATGTGTGTGTGTGTGTGTGTGTGTGTGTGTGTGTGTGTGTGTGTATGTGTGTGTATGTGTGTGTGTTTAACTCCTGTGATTTTGTTTTGTTGTTTATCATCTGAGCTGTTCAATATAGGACTATCATGGTTTTTAAGCTAGTTTGTACATGTCATGTGGAATTTTTATACATTTTATAAAATTTAAATTTATTTTTATAAATTTTTATAAATTTTAAGGATTTCATTCATTTATTCAAACGTGTGTAGGGTTAGATAACTGGATCTGCATATGCCACAGTTTAATTCTGGCGGTCAGAGGAGAACTTGTTGGAATCAGTTTTCTCCTTTTACCATGTAGATCCTAGGGGTCCAACTCAGGGCATCAGACCTGGGGAAACGCCACCACCCACTGAGCCATCTTGATGACTTATGAATTAGTTTTATGGTGATTGTTTTGCTTCAATTTCTTTCAACCTTCACACATGCTACTGTTTAACACCATTCATTGAAAATATTCATTTTCCCACTGGATTATTTTAGATACAGCACCAAGTATAAACCGACCTTAGTTGGGCATGGGGGCACTTTCCTACAATTCCATTTCTAAGGAGGCTGAGGCAGGAAGACTGTAAGTATGAGGTCAGCCTGACTAAATAGCATGACCCTGTCTCAAAAGAAGGCATTTATCTTATCATGTTTCGTGTGTTTTTTCTACCTTGTACTGTTAATCTCCTCAAGTATTTTTGTCAAGACTCTGTCCTAAGATTAGTGTAGCCGTATTTGTCAATCACAATACTTAAAAGCAACATAGAGGCTGAGAGAATTTAAATAACATATACTTGCAAGTTATAGTTCATAATTGAGGGAATCAGAGTATGAATTCAAGCACACCTGAAGCAGAAACTATGGGAAAATGAGGCTTGCTGGGTCATGCATAAGGACCTTCCTTATACAGTGAGGGCTCCTCCTATATGACCTCCTTATGACCAAGAAATCTTACACAGACATGCCTACAGCATACACCAACACAGTAAAGTCAATTAGTCAACAGATTCTCTTTTCAGGTGATTCGAGACTGAGTCAAGTTGACAATTTTGATATCTTGTCTTTCTTTATACAACTACAAGAAAAGTAACCTAAAGTTCCTGACCATCAGCCATGCATCCTGACATCCACAGTTCAAGAGTTTGTTTATTAAGTTTTCACTACATCCTTAGGAAATGTGTACATTAGTATTATTATTTACTAGAAGAAAGGTTCAAGGCTTAGAGAAATTCTTGAACTTACCAAGGTAGCTTTCAGCTTATAAGTAATAAGCTCACACTTGAACGCAAATGCTACAATGAATATGTCTAGGGTCCAAGTGTCAATGCACTACTTGGTCTTTATTTTATTTATTTTCATCTTCTACCAGACTTCAAACCAGGATGTGTCATCTTGTCTATGTTGAGTTACTAGCTTGAGTCTTGGAGGAGCTGGAGATGTACTCAGTTGACTCACTCTTGTCTAGCATGCGAGAAACTCTGGGTTTGATCCATAGCACTGCATAGACCAAATATGGTCATGCTCACCTGTGATCCCAGCACTTGGAATGAGGAGGCAAGACCAGGACCTAAAAGCCATCCTTGGCCAAGGTTGCCCTCAGCTAAAGAAAGAGCAAGTTGGAGGGCAGCTTGGATTACATGAGACTCTGTTTCAATTTTTTTTTTTTTTTAAGGAGCTGAGCAAAATGTCTCAATGCATTAAGATATTTGTCACCAGGTTGGAAGACCTGAGCTTTATTGCCAGAATTCACATGATGAATGGAGAGAGCTGATTCTCAAAAGTTGTCCTCTGGCTTCCACCCAACTCAATAGCATGTGCATGCATGCACACATGCCTTTATACACGAAATAAATAAATTTAATATAAAATAATTGATGTCCTTATAAAAGTAAGAGAGGCAAAAGAATCAGAGAGGAAAGATGGAAAAACAAAAATTTGAATGAAAATCCCTTTTGAACTAGCACAGAAGTAGAATGAATGGAGAGATATGGTCTCTGTTCTGATGTCTAAGGATGGGATCAGGCGTGTTCTCAATATTGTCATTCTTCTGCAGTCCTTGACACTTGAGACTTGGGCTGCTTTGGGAGGCTCTACAGCAGAGCAGAAAAGGCAGTAATGAAACTCTGATGGTAATAAAGTCTGGGACAGGGGCATTTTGCCCTAGTAGAGCATGATCCATATTTCCTATAGCCTCTGATGCCCTTTTCAGCAGCCACTTTACAGCTCATTGGTGGGTAATAAGTCTTGACCAGTATTGGTCTTTGACACAGGTAGTAAAATACAATCTAAAAAGCACCCAGTGGAGTGTAAAAGTCAGCACCAGGACAGAAGGGATGATTTCCAATGTCATATCTTCCCCATCTTGGATCACCAGGTACAAGATCAAAAGGGGCAAGGCATTTGCTCACTGGGCTAAATTATGAGTTGGACAAAATCGTATTCTGTTTTCTAGTTATGGAAGCTCACAAATAATTCTTTTTATTAAGTTTGGTTTGGGAGAAGTGGTGCTTAAAGTACCTAATATTACTTGTAATTTGCATCATCAGTTTGAGGAGGACTTTGAAAGAAAAACAATAGTTGACTTAGAAGATGAAGGCTTATATTCAGATCTCTAGATACTCAAGATGGTGGGCTAAAGTAGAGGAGGGGAAAGCAAGGTGCTTCAGCTGTTAATCCTGGTGATCCAAGTTTGATTCCTTAGACCAACATTGTGGAAGGAGAGAATTGATCTCCAGCACATAGTCTTCTGACATTTACATGCATGCTGTGATATGCATATTACCACCCCGACACCCAATGAATGCAGTGAAAAAAAACAACAAACATCAATAAAGAGATCATAATAGAGGCATGCAATCTAATCAGATATTTGAATCAATGATTTTAGCATGAGAAGTAGGGTGATTTCTCCCCCTCTCCCATAAGGTATACTTAAAGTCTTAAGATGTGAATTGATATGGAAACATCTCTCTCTCTCTCTCTCTCTCTCTCTCTCTCTCTCTCTCTCTCTCTCTCTCTCTCTCTTTGTGTGTGTGTGTGTGTGTGTGTGTGTGTGTGTGTGTGTGTGTGTGTGTGTGTTGAGCTTAAAAGCTCAATTCTGGATGTTGTTCTTCAAGCATTGTACAGTTTGATTTTTGATACAGGGCTTCTCACCTGCTTGGAGATCACCAGAAGGTTAGGTTGGCTGACCATAAAGCCCCAGTAATCCACCTGTTATGTCTCCCTAGCGCTTGCATTATATACCACACCTAGCATTTCTTAGGTGGATTCTGGCAATTGGACACAAGTTCTAGTAAGCACTTTGCTACTGATCCATCTCTCCAGATTCCATTTGAAGTAATTTTTGAAGATGTAAGTTAGTTGGGATGAAATCAAGTTGGATTAAATGAGACATAAATCTAACAAGTAGATTTTTTAAGGAGGAAGTATATAAAGAGGCAGATTTAGTAAACCAGGAAGATGAAGACAGAAACATTGTTTAACATAATACAGTTAAGCAAAGAATGACATAGACTGCCAGGAGCCATGACAAGCTAGGAAGGGGCATGGGAATTTCCCTCCCAGAGCCTTCAGCAAACACCTGATTTTCAGATGGAGTACCTGTAGAGTAGTTGAGCTAGGTAATATTTGGTTCTTTGAACTATCCAGTTTATTGTTTTGGAGTCCTTAGCAAGTGAAAATACCCTTGGCTAATCCATTGGTCCAAGTAAGACAGGAAGTGTGTGGACATGGATGTTTTCGCATTGTGTCACAGCTGAGTAAGCCAAGTGACACCATCCTCCAAGTCTCAGAAGTTATTCTGATACAACTGAGGTGAATTGTGGCTGGTTCATTCCACAGATGTTTGTTATACAGAATTAATATGATAATCCTAACTTTATCAAGGCATTAAGAGAATAAATTGGATGCCATTATGGTCCTGTATATCCTAAATCATCTAATAAAAGGGATTATAAAACCTCTTCTAGCCACACCTCACTTGATTTCAAAAGTTTGCAGAAGACTGGGGTTATTTTAATCCACTCCCAATGTGTTATATCAGCTTGGTTGTAGGGTAAATTCTGCATTCAGTCTGATATTGATTCCCTATCCCTCCTTATTAAGAAAACTCCAAAACTGTTTGGTGGAAGCAATGTACCAACTTAAAAATATTTCTCTTGATCCTTTACTATTTGGTTCTGTAAAACAACCAATCTTTGATGAGAAAGCCACTTGCTGCAAATGGCTGAACTAAGCAAGAAAAGTAGCCAGAACTTGGACGAGATATGGTCGTCGTGTGTTACGAGAGCTGATGTGAGTAAATCACCACATTATTTGACACCTTTGCTGCTGTGACAAATTCCCTGACGTAACTAATTTGGGGAAGACAGGGTTTACGGTGGCTCACAGTATGAAGGGATACAGTCTATCATGGTGTTGAAGAAATGGAGGCCTGGGAATGAGGCAAGGGATCACGTTTCATCTGCAGCCGGGGAAACAGGTGCATGCTGGTGCTCAGCTCACGTTCTCGTTTTAATTCAGTTTAGGATCCCCAGCCTACGGAATGGTGCTTCCCACATTTAGGGTAGGTCTATCTTCCTTAATGAACCCAAAGTAGAAACTCTTTCACAGAGACTAGCAGTGGTTTGTCTTCTAGGTGATTTCTGACCTTGCCAAGCTGACAATCGATATGAACAATCATGGGTACTAGTCTTAGTTCTGTTACCTCAAAGCACGTGTATTTTAGTTAGTACAGAAAGCCAATTTTCAAAAGGGGCAAGCCAATTATGGCATACAGAATATACAACTAACCAAGGAGTAAGTATCCTTTATAGGCAGAAGGTTTTTTTTAAGATTCATTTTTATCTTAGTTGTGTGAATGTATGTGTGTGGACACATGTACCTGCAAGTGTGATGCTCACAGAGGTCAGAAGCAATGGATCCTCCTGGAGCTTGGGAGCCACCTGTGTGGGTGTTGGAAATCAAACTGGGGTCCTTTGTTTAAGCAGTAGGCGCTCGTAACCAAGGAGCCATCTTCTCAGCACTTGCAGAGGTTTGTACTTTTTGTTTTGTTTTGTTTTGTTCTAATATGAAGCAACTACAGATTTGTCAAGGGAGAATATGGTTTTCTCTGCTTGTGGGCTGCAGTCTAAATTGACTCACAAGCCCCAAAACAGGCAGCCAGAGTCTCAAACGCAAGCTATTATAAGCTCCACTTTGAGGTTCTGTGAAATGACAGGAACTTAAATTGTGGCCTTGGCCTTTCTCAGATGCCATCTCTTAACGTGCTTTCTGCTGGAAGTTAACTGGGAGGCAGAAGGCAGCTTTCTTCGAGAAGTCGACTCTACACTGCTTCAAAGTAATTACTTGGAACTAAGTCAAAGACTCAGGGAGGGTCACAGTTCACAAAACAGTTGATGAAATGTATAATTCCTTGGGTTAAAAGCCTGATTATGGAAGAGAACACCCCACACAGTGAGGAACTTCAGCATTTTCAGACAAAACTCAAACAAAATGAAAGGCAGCGCTATGTTAAGTGCGTGTCTCTGCTTAAATCTCTGACTTCAGAACATTAAAAATCATGCTGTGGCTGAGTTTGTGAGCTCAGCAAAGATGTTTTCTAGAATTCCCATCTTAGGTACTCCTTGGAAGGTGTGTGTGAATGTGTGTCTATGAGTGTGTGTGTGTGTGTGTGTGTGTGTGTGTGTGTGTGTGTGTGTGGTGTATACTTGTGTATACACATGTTCATGCCTTTGAGTGGAAGTCAGAGGCATCATCTACCTTACTTTTATTGAGACAGTCTCAGATTGCCTTGGAATTCATTGATTCAGCTGGACTAGTTGTTCAGATAGCTCTAGGGATCCATCTACCTGCCCCTGCCTTCCTGACACTGAAATTACAAGCAGTCATACCCAGGCTCAGATTGTGTGTGTGTGTGTGTTTGTGTGTGTGTGTGTGCTTGTATGTGTATCCAAACTCAGAACTTCATATTGTGTTGCAACATTCTTTTTTTTTAAATTAGATATTTTCTTTATTTATATGTAAATTTTCCCTTTCCCAGGTTCCCCTCCAAAAAACAAACAAACAAAAACAACAAGAACAAACACCTTTTGCCTCTCCCCTCCCCATGCCTGTCACCCCACCCTCTCCCACTTATTGGCCCTGGCATTCCCCTACACTGGGGCACAAAACCTTCACAAGGCCGAGGTCCTTTCCTCCTATTGATGATCGAATTTGCGATCCTCTACTATACACATGCTGCCAGTACATTCAATCTCACCCTGTATAGTCCTTGATTGGTGGTTGGGTCCCTGGGAGCTCTGAGGGTACTAGTTAGTAATTGTTGTTCGTCCTAAGGGGCTGCCTACTAAGTGAGATGTCTCCCTAGCTCCCTTTTTTCCGACTAACTCCTATGATGTTCTGAAATGATCACTATTAAAAATTAGAAGAAAATAAAGAAGGAAGGCTGTGTTTAACGTAAGGATGACAGTCTCCTCAAGGTAGCAAATCTTAATCTGCCCACATAAATCCTTCTTGTTGCCTGCATTTTGCCAACAAGCCATGGCTTTAAAAGCAGAAAAAGGGAAAGGCCTCGAGGCAGCAGTTCAGAGCCACCTCAGACTTTCTTGTCTTCCCTCATTACCCAGTACGCAGGGCATGTCAGCTTTGATGCCACAGGCCAGAAAGCTGTTCTTTCCAAAGGGAGATAAACCAGATAACCATACAAATCAGACTGGCACTGTATGAAAAATAACTTTCTTACATTCTTGCCTTCTGATGCCCAGCATCTGTAATTTGTGTTATCCTTGGGCATCCATTTCTGTTTCTCCTTAGTGTCCCTTGGCCCTCTTTAGGGGCAAAGGGATAGCAATAAATTACAATGTCTTTTAGAATTTCTTAATACATGGTGTACTCCTTTTATTTAGAAGTCATCCGTAGGGTTTTCTTTGATGTAATCTATGAAGTGCTTCTTAGCATAAATACACAAAAAGTCAACTTCTGACATCCATGATAGAAGGCAGAGAAGAGGAGGATGGGGAGGAAGCCTCATAACTGTTCTTAACAGTGTGAGTGAAAATCAGGGGGCCTTGTGTTTGATCCTCAACAACTAACTCTGCTGGCAGTCCCACTGGTATCAACATCTTTTTTTTTTAAACCACTTTGAAATAATTTCATTTATTTTGCAATGAAGGGAAGAAAAAAATTGTACTGTAAGATGCACACTAGAAAGCCTCTGGGTTTTGTGCCCATTTGTCTACTTCATGCCAGAATTTTTCTGACTTGAGCACTCACAGGGTTTGTGTACGCTGCCTTCCTAGTGAAAATGCTCTGCCATGTAGGGAAGACGTTTCCACTCGGGTATCCACTCTGGTTCTCACATGCTCTCTACCCCTTATTCCTCAACATCTGTAAGTGGTGGATCTGGGAGAGTGCTTGATACACGTTTACTTTAGGGCTGAATGTTCTGAAATCACCCTTTTTCCCTTAAAAAAATTATTATCAATCATTCCATTTGTTTGCATTTCAAATGGCACCCCACATCCCTGTTATCCCCTCCACCATCTTCCCATCTCATGTTATCGCACTACCTGGTCACCCCTTTGCCAAACCCTTGTCTCAAATCTTCCCTCCCCCTCTCTTTTGCCTGTATGAGAGTGCTCAACTACCCACCCCCATTCTCCTGCCCTACCACTCCAACATCCTCCTACTCTGGGGCATCAAACCTCCTCAGGCAAGACCATCTTCTGCTACATATGTATCTGGAGCCATGGATTCCCTCAAGGTACACTCCTTGGTTGGTGGTCTAGTCTCTGGGAGAACTGGGGTGGTTGGGCCAGCCTATGTTGTTCTTTCAATGGGGCTGCAATCCCCCTCTTCCCCTCCAGCCCTTCTGCCAGCTCCCCCACCAGGTTCCCTGAGTTCATTCCGATGGTTGGCTCCAAATATCTGCATTTGCATCGGTCAGTTGCTGGCTGGACCTCCCCAGGAACTGCCGCTCTTGGTTCCTGTTTGCAAGTGCCTCTTGACCACTGCAACAATGTTGGCTTTGGGGTCTTCAGACACGATGTATCGTCACGTGAGGCTGTTCCCTGCTTGTCCCTTCCTTCAGCCTCTGTTCCATTTCTTTTGTCCCTGTTCTTCCTTTGGACAGGAACATTTCTGGGTTAAAAAACTTTGAAATGGGTGAGTGGCCCCTTCCTTAGATCACGGGCTGTGCCTATCTATCGACTGGAGGTGGTCTCCAGAGGTTCTATTTCCCCCTTCTTTGTGCATTACCGGTAAAGTCAATCCCATTGGGTCCTGTGGAACTTCACTTTTCTCTGGTTTCTGGGACCCTCCAGTGGCTATCTCCAGTTCCTCGTCCCCCACTACCTATTTTTAATCAATTTCCTGACCCTCTGTACCTCTCTCATGTCTCCTCCAGATTCTAATACTGCCACTTTTATTTCCTCTTCCTCCTTTCTTCCTCCCTTTCCTTCCTCTTCTTCCACCTCCCACAATCATCCTGTTCCCCCCTCAATGAAGGACTGAAGCATCCAACCTCTGGTCTCCCTTCCTTCTATGTTCCATATGCTCTGTAGGATGTTTTGTAGGCATTGTGAGCTTTTGCGTTCGTATCCACTTATTAGTGAGTACATACCATGTGTGTTCTTTTGTGTCTGGGTTACCTCACTCAGGATGATATTTTCTAGTTCCATCCATTTGCCTGAGAATTTCATTAAGTCATTATTTTTAATCACTGTGTAGTAGTCCATTGTGGAAATGTTCTACATTTTCTGTATCTATTCTTTGGTTGAGGGACATGTGGGTTGTTTCCAGCTTCTGGCTATTATAAATAAGGATATATGGACACAGTGGAATGTGTGTCCTTGTTATATGCTGGAGCATCTTTTGGGTATATGCCCAGGTCTTAAGACTCAGGTATAGCTGGGTCTTTAGGTTCAACTATTTCCAGTTCTCTCAGGAACTGCCAAACTGATTTCCAAAGTGGTTTTACTAGCTTTCAGTCCCACTAGTAATGGAGGAGTGTTCCTCTTTCTTCACATCCTCATCAGCATCTGCTGTCACCTGAATTTTTGATCTTAGCCATTCTAACTGGTGTGAGGTGGAATCTCCGGGTTGTTTTAATTTGCATTTCCCTGATAACTAAGGATGTTGAGCATTTCTTTTTTTTTTTTTATGAGATATTTTCTTTATTTACATGTCATATGATTTCTCCTTTCCGAGTTTCCCCTCCAAAAAACAAACAAACAAAAACAAGAATAAACCGCTGTTGCCTCCCCCCTCCCCATGCTTGCCACCCCACCCTCTCCCACTTATTGGCCCTGGCATTCCCCTACACTGGGGCACAGAACTTCACAGGGCCAAGGGCCTCTCCTCCCATTGTGTTTCTCAGCTCTTCGAGATTCCTTGGTTGAGAAGTCTCGATTTAGCTCTGTACTCCACTTTTTAATAGGGTTCTTTGGTTCTCTGGAGCCTGCCTTCTTGAGATCGTGTATATGTTGGATATTAGCCATCTATTGGATGTAGGATTGGTAAAGATCTTTCCCCAGTCTGTGAGTATCATTGTCTTTATGTGTGTTCATAGAATACAAGCATCTAGGGAAGAATCATATTAAAGTAGATCAAGTTTAACAGTTGTACTCTAGCACTATGCCTTGAATAATATTCCGTCACTGTATGAGATGCCACATCCATTTAAGGTCTCTCTTGCCCCCCATTAATGTTTGGACTGTGATTGGTATATGACTGTAACTTCAGCTATACTCATACTTTTTTTATTTTTTTTAATTTTTTTATTAGATATTTTCTTTATTTACATGTACATTTTCCCTTTCCCAGGTTCCCCTCCAAAAAACAAACAAACAAACAAAAACATCAAGAACAAACTCCTTTTGCCTCCCCCCTCCCCATGCCTGCCACCCCACCCTCTCCCACTTATTGGCCCTGGCATTCCCCTACACTGGGGCACAGAACCTTCACAAGGCCGAGGTCCTTTCCTCCTATTGATGATCGAATTTGAAGGAAGGACAAGCATATAGCTATCTCCCGAGAGGCTCTGACAATACCTGACTAATACAGATGTAGAGGCTCACAGCCATTCATTGAACTGAGTACACTGTCCCCAATGAAGGAGTTAGAGAAAGGTTCTATGGAGCTGAAGGGTTTGCAGTCCCTTAGGATGAACAACAATTACTAACTAGTACCCTCAGAGCTCCCAGGGACCCAACCACCAATCAAGGACTACACAGGGTGGGACTGAATATACTCATACTTTAAACACACACACACACACACACACACACACACACATGCCAGAGGCTGCAAATGGCTTAGTTGGTAAAGTATTTGCTATCAAAGTATAAGAACCCAAGTTCTATCCCAACATCACATCCAGACATGGCACTGTATCCCTATAATCCTGGAACTGGGAAGCAGGGACAGCTAGATTCCCGGAGTCTGTTGGACAGCTAACCTAGCCAAATGAAAGCACTTCAATCTTAGTGTGAGATCTGTCTCAAAAAAGTGGTGAATATTGACTAAGCAAGACATTTTGTGTCAATCCCCCTGGCTTCTACATGGACATGCAATTTCACTCATGTGGACCAATACTCACTTGTGCATTAATCTTTAACAAATAGATACAACTGTATGTAAGCATGAACATACACCAACACAAAACCTCAAACAAACCAAAAAAAAAAAAAAAAACCCAACCTCTCCAAAAGTCTCATTTTGTTTTTTTTAAATATATTTTACATAATCAATGAAGATTTCTATTCAGACTAACTTAGTTTTATAGATCCAGAGAAAATATTAAAAGTTGCAAGGGCTTCAGTCCATAGATCTGTCCCAGGAGTCTGGAGGTGTGACAGATGCTAAATACACTTTATATGTAAAGACTTTACAGTGTTTATATAATTTTAGCAATGAATACCTCTTTGTGGTACCTGGAGGTCAATTAATCTAGGAAGGTCTATAAATATAGCCCATATATTAAACAAGCCGAACTAAGAGAGATACACACCATTTACCTGACCAAAATTAGTTATATATTTAGCTCTATGGTCAGGCAGCAGGCCACCTAGGGGAGAAAGGGTTTATTTTAGCTCACAGGTCTAGGTTATGCTCCATCATAGGAGGAATGGCATGGTGGTAGAGACTCGAAACAGCTAGTCATATTCCATTCAACATCTAGAGCAGAGAGAAACACGTGCATTCACGATCACCCAGCTGCTGGCTTGTGCTTAGCTCTTTCATATGACCAACATTTGCATTGTGCTTCTAACCCCTCCCCGTGCCTGTTTCAGAATCAACTGACATTTCTGGGCATCAGTAAGAACCATGTCTATTCAGGCTGTGGAGGCTCTCAGTAAGGAAATAAGAGGAATGGGCATGAGAAATGGGAAATTGAAGGGAGACGTTGGAGTTTTAGTGTTTATCATGGGTAATAAACTGACACATGATATAATGGAATGCAAAATAGATGGTCTGGCGACATGAAACCATTGCAACACTACCTCTGCGTTATCCCAGAGTGTCACCATTCAAGAGATTGAAAATCCCTAGGGATAGGATCCAGGTGGGATATTGATTAAGTCACAGCTTGAGCTCTAGAGCCATTCTCACCCTGCCTATCTGTATGAGCCAAGATAGAGAACCCTTAACCCAACAGAAATGCAATCGTGAATTGTGTGTGTGTGTTGTATGTGTCTCGAGGATGTGAACATGAGCATGCACTTATATGTGTATGGAGATCAGGGGACACACTAAGGTGAAACACATAATTGTCCACAACTTTTTGTGAAACCCAGGTTTCCCATTGACCTGGAATTCTGCCAAGTGTTTAGGCTCATGGCCACTAAGCTCCTGGTCTCTGTTTGCATTTGCCTTCCCAATGCTGAGATTATAAGAACAGACTACTACATCTGGCTACTTATGTTGATTCTGGGAATGAAAATCAGGCCTTCCCATTTGAAGGCGAATGCTTTAGTGATCAAACCATTTTCTCCTGAGTCCAAAGCTGAAATGTTTCTCAGCATTTACTGGGATTTAAATTTAATTTAAAGAGTACCATGGGGTAATTTCATCAACAATTATAAGAGGACTTCTAAGAGAATTGTGGCAGTTGATCATACTTTCACCATTTTGATTAGAGTCCCACTCCATTGGTCTTGAAATCTTGCATCTCAGCCACCACTGATTCTTCCTATCGCCTTCACGTTGTTCAGTCAGTATTTTTGAACATTCTTTTAACACTAGCACATATTATGAACTGTTTGTGCTAGGGATCTTGTCTGGACTGTCCGACAGTGCATTGGCAGGCACATCTTTTATGAATAAGAAGCCACATAGGGAAAATTTTAGAGCAGTGACCTCTGTGTCTCCGTGATGGATCACAGTGGACACAGAATGGATTAGTCTGTGGTGTTTCTATTAAACAGTGGGAGACAAAGCACACATGCTTCATCTTTTCCAAACCATCAGAAACTAAGTGTTGAATGACACAGATGAATTCTGGGGACAGGAAAAAAAAACAAAAGAGAAGAGAGAGCAGCAAAGACTGTTTGGTATGAGTCATTTGCTTTTTATGCAATGAAGTCATTTGTCTTCATCCAGTGATGTATCTATTGATCTATTATTGCCCCCTGGAGAAAGAGAAAAGCACTAACCTGTGTCCAATAGGAGATGGACCATAGGCACCCAGAAGTGTTTGCTTGTTCTGGCAGGTGTGCGGATCCAAGGGCTTCTCCAAAGGTTTGAGGAGGGAAATGACTAACAAATCCAGGGAGATCTGTGTAATTTATATCATTGGATGAGCCGGTGATTATCACTGCCTAAACAGTGACACAGAGAACCCTCCCTTTCTCAAGTAGGAACCTGCAATATGCCCATCTGTGGAGATGCTACTACATTTGAACTTTTTTTTTTTAAGAAAATGCTCAATCTTTTATGTCAGATAAATGCAAGTAAATACTACAGTAAGTTGTTATCTCTTATTATTTAGAATAATTGTTATCAAAAAATAAGGGGTTGGAGAGATGTTTCAAGGGTGAAAAGTACTTGTTGCTTGTCCAGAGAACCCAAGCTTGTATTCAACTACCCATATCATTTGGTTCATGACTGCCTTGAATGACCACCACATCTTCCCACTTGAAATTTATTAGTGCACCTCTTTCCTTGATAGCACAGTTGCGTTCAACTTTAACAGTAAAGGTATTCTGGAATAATACAGTGATGTAAGAAACTGGCTGCAAATAAAACAAACCCAGTTTTCCTCCTCCTTAGCTTTACCAAGTCTTAGCGTTTTATCCGGTTTCCTCTGGGGAAAGGATATTTTACTAGACTAGTTTCCGATGTATATTTCCCTCACTGATTCCACCCAATTACTTCCTCATGTTCTTTCTCCTTTCCCTTCCATCCTCTTCTCCTCTTTCTCTTCTTCCTTTCTTTCTATCTCCTTCTCCCCCTCTTCCTCCTCCTTTCTTCCTTCTTCCTCTTCTTTTCGCTTCTCCTCCATCTCTTCCTTTTATTGCCCTTCCTCCTCCTTGTCTTCCTTTTTCTTCTTCAATATCATTATTGCAATAGGATTTCTTTGCCTGATTTTTATCTATTGGAGTCATATATACTTTATAATTTGCCCATATATCTATGTGTCTGTATACCTAGTCTCCAGATAATTCAACTTTACAACTTCTAAAATTGTAAATGATTATGTGAGCCATTCAATAATTTAGGTTTTTGTTTGGTGTTGTGCTTTTAGGTCATTTTCTTGTGTTTCAGCTGTGTTGGAATACCCAGGGCTTGCTGTAGAAGGATAGCTGGGCTCTGGGGGTGCCATATTGCCCTGGCTGTTGTTGATGCTTTTAAGCTTGCCTCTAGTCATCTGTGTTCGGGGCTGATGTTCGAGTTTATCTTTGTTATATGGATGCTTTGGGAATCTTTTCCCCTTTGGTTTCTGTTTTCTTGTGTGAGTGGCCTGGGGATTCTGGTGACTAGCAACTCTTTAAATCTCGTAGGGTGTTTATCTTGGAGTTTTTGTGGTCTGTGTGAATTGTCTCTGAGGTTTGGGTTGACAACATTGTCTCTGGGATCCCTGGTACGAGCATAGCCTCTGGGAAAGCAGGAGGAGTTGTGGGCCAGAAAATGGAGCCCAGGAGATGGGGTCTATTTTAAGGCTATTGCGTGTGCTTTAAGGATGGTTGGTGGTCACAAGGCATGCATAGAGCAGGGTCTTTGATATTGTGCTTTTAATAGCTGACTAAATATAAATATACACCGTTGGTTATATTTAATAAATATTGATACATAAATATAGCAATTTGCTCATATTTAATAAATATTGATACATAAATATAGCAATTTGCTCATCCCATAATGAAACAACCACAGTATTAAATGGTATTAGTGCCAATTGCTTATCTGATTTATTACAGCAAGGAATTGTAAGCTTGCAAATGCTAATGGCTCCAGTAATACCACAGGGGAAGGCACACACTAAGAGGGCAGAAGCTAGAAGAGAGAGGAATTGGAAAACTAAGAAATGCGATGCTAGGAAATGACACTGGGATAAAGGAGAAAGCAGGAGAGAGGGGGAATAAACACAAGTGGAGAGGAAAATATTTCAGATAGAGAAGACCCAACTACAAAGCAATAAACACAAGGCAAACATGGAAAAACTTAGAGACAGGGCAGAGAGAGAGGAGAGAGAGAGAGAGAGAGAGAGAGAGAGAGAGAGAGAGAGAGAGAGAAGAATGAAGGTGGATGGGAAAGGAGAGTCAAGAAGAAAAGGCTGCCGCCTTCCTTCCTGCCAGTGTGTAGTGAGAATGCCAGCACACAGCAGCGAGGGCACCAGCATTCAATGTAGATGCCAGTCCCCCTGTCTGGTTAGATGTAAATGTACTTGGTACTGAGACCAGCGTTGATGGTGTTTTCTGAGTGTCTCTGCCCATACCTTCTGCTAGGCTGCTTCAGTGACTTCCACCTGCTGAATCACTGACTCCTCTTGCACCTGCTCTCAAGATATTCTGTTCTCTCTCTCTCTCTCTCTCTCTCTCTCTCTCTCTCTCTCTTTCTTTCTAGATTCTTTGTAACACTAAGTTTAATGTATGTGCTCTTGAGCTTCCATCTCCCAACCTCAACTCAGATCGTGCCTCTGCCACATTTGCTCCATGACTTGAAGTGGTCTTTCCTCTCTTTCCAAATCACCACCCTCCTCCTCTTTTTCCTCCATTTCATTCCCCCTCTTCTCCTTTTCCACTTCTCCTTTACCTCCTCCTTGCTTTCCCCTTCCCCTTCCTCTTGTTTTTCTGACCTATTTCTCTAACACTAAAATCCCAGTGCCTTTACAGAGTGACATACATCAAAGAGTAATTTCTCCTCAGCTGCTCCATTTCTCTCCTCTAGGGAACACTAGATGTTGGTGAGTACTGCTAGTTCACCATATTCTTTTGAATTTGTCATCAGCCATTTCATCCCTTTAGGTTTCTTTAGAATCTGCAAAGAGTAAGTTGAGACCTTGTGGAGGTTTCATGTTACCTCATGTCTACACTTAATAGGCTTTATACATCTGGTGAAATGGATACATGAAGATACATCTTGAAGAACTGATTTATAATATAATATTGGCTCTATTTATACCTGTCTGCCATGGTTTATTTCTACCAATAGCTGCTTTGGCTGTGGCTAGTGAGTTTGGGTATACTCCTAATGTGTTGGAGACTGAGCCACATGCCATTTCTGTTGGTTATGCAAGAATAGGGATATTCTAGTATTTTAGGGACATGTGGTATAGATAGCAAGCATATGAATGTGGAATACCATGTGTATACTTATATTTTGAGAGTTCTTGCTCAAAATAGTTGCTCAAAGTAGTTGATAGGGTACCTTTGGGGACTGTAGTTATTGGTTCTTTCTTGTATAAATCTCTGATACTGGCTGTTTCAGTACTGAAGAGGAACCTGAAGCCATTATCTCTCTACTAGACAGTGTTTCTTGCCAAGGTGTTCCATGAACAGATGTGATGGTAAGAGCCACAACATTCTTTCCGTGGCACTCACAACCAGTCCTGTCAACAGCAGAAGACCACCATATTGGTACGATATTGGAGGCAAGCATGCAGCAACTGTGTAGGCTGGAAGACATTAATAATCAGGGTAGTCTTCCTTGAGGCTCCTACAGGCATGATCATCCAGTATGGAACTTATGGCCATGCTACAAACCTGAAGGGTGAGGTGGAATCGTACTTGTCTCTTTCTGACATACTCAACAAGAGTTTCCATCAGGGATCAAGTGTGTCATGGTTAAATCTGGACGTCTCTCCTAGTGTGCTCATTAGCTGTGGGTGCTGGAGATGAGGGTGGGGTAATATTTAAAGACTCTTTTTCCCAGTCTCCTCCTGATGAAATGCCAAAGGGAACAAGGGATGATGGAATATGATAGGCTCTGGATAGTTTCTCTCTGGATCTTCTGAGGCTATATATGCCAGGGGTGAAGCAACAGCTGGAGCTGTGGTCCTGCTCATCTCCCACCCCACAAACACCAGGTGGGTGGGATAACATTAGAATGATGAGGTTCTATTCTCTTCTACAAGTGACAGGTACCTGTGAGAGGGATAGGCAGTATTAGTGGCCAGAACCATATCTTTAATCTTGGTGTACATTCTTGTTTTTAGTTATACTCTGGTCAAAGAAGCAGGAGACTAAGATCTTTATACCTGCTCATTATAGGACACTCAGTGGGTTTAAGTCAGGCACCCCCAATGAGCCACATTTTATTTGTTTGGCAGTGACCTGGTGAGAAAGAGCAATAGAATGTCTATGAAGTTCCAGAGATAGCCCCAAAGCAGTACGAATTCAGATAATACGTTACTTTTTTCTGGGTCTTCCACTGAAGACATTATGTGAATTTCTTTCTCAAAGCCAGAAAACCGCTGTGAGACTTCAGGTTGCCTATCTAGTTGGGCTCCAAGCCCCCAAGGTTTATGGAACTATCTAAGAGCCAGGATTATTTGAATCTCTGCTGACAATGTTTACCATTATTCTTGCAGAGGTGGGACAACTCCACCCTGGGTTGGGAGCTGGGCCAGCAACTGCAGGGATATTTTCTTTCTCTTACAAAGATGTTTCCAGAAGTCTCCGGATCTTGCAAGGTTTCTGTTTTCTTCCTGCTGACTTTCAGCATCCCTCTACAATGACTTAAATAAGCAGCTGCATAACTATCCTGGTGCTATAAATAAAAAAAAAAATCTGTGGTTCAACAATTCAGACACGAACAGCAACAAAAACACAGGCAGGCCATTGTTAGGGGAATGGAAACAACAAGGGCAAACTTCAAACCGGACCATTGGGAAGAACAGGTTTATATTACTAAGAGGCAAGAATGAGCATGGCATAGCAGATAAAAGAGAAGCACATTATACCCAAACACACAGAATTAATAATACAGAGTACCATAAACAGTGAATGAAAACACCTCCTCTTTGAAAAAGCTTTAAACAAACTAGAGAAATCACCAACTAATGGTGAAACAAGGACAGCATATGAATAGAGAGCAAAATAATTAAAAGAAGAGGTAATTACAAACGAATAGGTCTGGCCTCTTCTGGGTGCTGGGATCAAAGGCAAGACATACTCCACTGGGACCAGAAATAATAATTTAATACTATTAAATTATTATTTAATGCTAATATCAATATGAATACTTCTAATGATGTGTTTTGTATGATTCTGTGTAAATTCATTAGAAAATCTGGGCAAAACGAATATTTCTCTACATGGATACAAACTACCAAAACTGACTCCAGGACAGGCTTAACTTCAAATATACAAAATTTCACTGTCTTTTCTTCAAAATGGCTATGGTGACTGTTGATGGGGCCTTTGGAATAGAGTTTGCCTATCCAATGGGCATAGGGGATCCTGGGTTTGATCCAGGACTGCAAACAAACAAACAAACAAATAAATCTGACCCAGACTTGGGGAATCTTTCTGTGGAATTCTGGTAAAACTTCAGACTAGGTGATCTCACTACTAAACAGATTCTTCCACAAGGAAAGTAAAACACTGTCATCAAAACTCACAAACAAACAAACACAAGAAAGAACTCAGCAAAGACATTTGATTGTAGTTGAAAATTTAAGAATATTTCTCTTAATAGTGCAAAACAACAGATAATTAAATTTATGGGTTTTTTTTCTACACTGTATTTACTTAGAAACATTCAGAAATATTTCTGTATCCATGTAGTCAACAAAATGGTTGCATTTTCTACAACTATAGAGTCTTACTTAGTTATAACAGAACAATTATTTTCATATAAGCTGCATCCGAGACAACTGAAAAACAAAACAAACCTGTTCTCAGGCAACTAAGTGTGCTGTGCACCAAGAACCTGCTGTACATTTTTATGACAATTTACAACCCCCAGGGTGTATCAGGCAAGGTTGGTGCATATTAAAATACTCACAGGAAAAGGGCTATCTACAGACCCACTTGGTAGTCTGTTAACTATACAAAAACAGATACTTCATGCTTTAAAACAAAACATTACACACACTTACATTTCAGGGTTTTTTTTTTCCTTAAAAGAAATTGTGTACAGGGTAGTTAACTGTTTTACAGACAAGAAAAAACCAAATCAAACCAACCAAACAAACAAACAACTCCTCTGGACGCAATATTATTTATCACCTTCCTCTTCCTCGTCCCCTCTATCCCCTTTCATCTTCTTCCTTCCTTTCTCTGTAACTGGGTTTTCTTTAGCTTTTCTGAGCACTGAGCTCTGGAAACTTGACCAAAGCATCTGAGTAGTCCTCCCATGCTTCGCCTGGAAAGTTGGCACAGAAAATGCTCCTGAGGACATTTGGCCACTCCCATTCTTAGGGTTTCCTTTGCCAGTGTTTAGTTGATATTTCCTAGCAAGACACAGAGCTGCTCAATGCTTTGCAATGGCTGGGAGAGCCTACTGTGGATAGATGCAACCTCTAGATTTCCATGTTCTCTTCTTTTTGGTGAATAGTGCTCCTCTTAATTTGTTTCTACAAAAGTTTTTTTTTTTTTTTTTTTTTTTATTGGATATTTTCTTTATTTACATTTCAAATGTACTACCCTTTCCTGGTTTCCCCTCCAAAATACCTGCTATTTCCTCCCCTCTCCCTCTGTTCACCAACCCATCTTCTCCCTCTTCCTGGCCCTGGCATTCCCTTACACTGGAGCATAGAGCCTTCACAGGACCAAGGGCCTCTCCTCCCATTGATAACCAGCTAGGCCGTCCTCTGCTACATATGTGGCTGGTGCCATGAGTCCCACCATGTGTACTCTTTGGTTGGTGGTTTAGTCCCTGGGAGCTCTGGGGGTACTGGTTAGTTCATATCGTTGTTCCTCCTATGGGGCTGCAAGTCCTTTCTCTAGCTCCTTTACTGGGGAAACTGTGCTCCACAGTTTGTCTCTGCAACTCCTTCCATGGATATTTTGTTTCCCCTTCTAAAAAGGATTGAAGTATCTACACTATGGTCTTCCTTCTTCTTGAGTTTCATGTGGTTTGTGGATTGTATCCTGGGTATTATGAGCTTCTGGGCTAATATCCACTTATCAGTGAGTACATGCCCTGTGTGTTCTTTTGTGATTGGGTTATCTCATTCAGGTTGATATCCTCCAGATTCATCCATTTCCCTAAGGAATTCATAAACTCATTGTTTTTAATAACTGAGCAGTACGCCATAGTGTAAATATACCACAATTTCTGTATCCATTCCTCTGTTGAGGGACATCTGAGTTCTTTCCAGCTTCTAGATATTATAAATAAGGCTGCTATGAACATACTAGAGCATGTATCCTTATTACATGTTGTAGCATCATCTGGGTATGCCCAGGAGTGGTATAGCTGCGTCCTCAGGTAATACTATGTACAATTTTCTGAGAAACCTCCAAACTGATTTCCATAGTGGTTGTACCAGCTTGTAAATCCCACCAACAATGAAGGAATGTTCCTCTTTCTCCACAACCTCACCAGCATCTGCTGTCATCTGAGTTTTTTAATCTTAGCTGGTGTGAGGTAGAATCTCAAGGTTGTTTCAATTTGCATTTCCCTGGTGACTAAGGATGTTGAACATTTTTTTAGGTACTTCTCAGCCATTTGGTATTCCTCAGTTGACAATTCTTTATTTAGCTTGGTATCCCATTTTTAATAGGGTTATTTGGTCCTGTGAAGTCTAACTTCTTGAGTTCTTTGTGTGTATTGAATATTGGTCCTCTATTGGATGTAGGATTGGTAAAGATCTTTTACCATTCTGTTGGTTATCATTTTGTTCTATTGAGAGTGTCTTTTGTCTTATAGTAGCTTTGAAATTTTATGAGATCTTAGTTGTCAGTTCTTGATCTTAGAGCATAAGCTATTGGTGCTCTGTTCAAGAAATTTTCCCCTGTGCCCATGTGCTCTAGGCTCTTCCCCATTTTCTTTTCTATTAGTTTCAGTATATTTGATTTTATGTGGAGGCCCTTGATCTACTTGGACTTGAGCTTTGTACAAGGAGATAGGAATGGATCAATTTGCATTCTTCTACATGCTAACTGCCAGTTGAACCAGCACCATTTGTTGAAAATGCTGTCTTTTTTCTACTGGATGGTTTTAGCTCTGTTGTCAAAACCAAGTGAACATAGATGTGTGTGTTCATTTCTAGGTCTTCAGTTCTATTCCATTGATCTACCTGTCATTGTACTAATACAATGCAGTTTTTATTACAATTGCTCTGTAGTACAGCTTGAGTTCAAGGATGGTGATTCCACCAGAAGTTCTTTTATTGTTGAGAATAGTTTTCACAATCCTAGGTTTTTTGTTATTCCAGACAAATTTGCAAAGTCCTCTTTCTAACTATTTGAAGAATTGAGTTGGAATTTTGATGGGGATTGCATTGAATCTAGATTGCTTTCACTAAGATGGCCATTTTTACTATATTGATCTTACCAATCCATGAGCATGGGAGATCTTTCCATCCTCTGAGATCTTCTTCGAATTCTTTCTTCAGAGTCACATCATGATATTTTATATTATTTGTGACTATTTTGAAGGGTGTTGTTTCCCTAATTTTTTTCTTAGCCTATTTATCCTTTGTGTAGAGGAAGGCCACTTATTTGTTTGAGTTAATTTTAGATCCAGCCACTTTGCTGAAGTTGTTTATCAGGCTTAGGAATTCTCTGGTGGAATTTTTGGGGTTGCTTAAGTATACTATCATATTATCTACAAGTAGTGATAATTTGACTTCTTCCTTTCCAATTTGTATCCCTTTGATCTCTTTTTATTGTGTGTTTGCTCCAGCTAGGACTTCAAGTACTATATTGAATAGATAGAGAGTCGGCAGCTTGTCTACTCCATTATTTTAGTGGGATTACTTCAAGATACTCTCTATTTAGTTTGATTTTGTATACTGGTTTTCTGTATATTGCTTTTACTATGCTTAGGTATGGGCCTTGAATTCCTGAAATTTCCAAGACTTTTATCATGAAGGGCTGTTGGATTTTGTCAAATGTTTTCTCAGCATCTAATGAGATGGTCATAAGGTTTTTTCTTTGAGTTTGTTTATGTACTGAATTGATGAATTTCCATATATTGAACCATCCATACATCCCTGGGATAAAGCCTACTTGATCTTGATGGATAATAGTTTTGATGTGTTCTTGGATTCATTTTTTGAGAATTTTATTGAGTGTTTTTACATTGATATTCATAAGAAGAATTGGTCTGAAGTTCTCTTTCTTCATTGGGTCTTTGTGTGGTTTAGGTTCCAGAGTAATTATGGCTTCATAGAATGAATTGGGTAGAGTACTTTCTGTTTCTATTTTGTGGAATAGTTTGAGAAGTATTGGTATTAGGTCTTCTTTGTACGTCTGATATAACTCTGCAATAAACACATCTGGTCCTGGGCTTTTATTGGTTAGAAGACAATTAATGTATTTCTATTTCTTTAGGAGATATGGGACTGTTTAGATCATTTATCTGATCTTGATTTAACTTTTATACCTTGTATCTGTCTAGAAAATTATCTATTTTGCCCAGGTTTTCCAGTTTTGTTGAGTATAGGCTTTTGTAGTATGATCTCATGATTTTTTGGATTTCTTCTGTTCCTGTTGTTATGTCTCCCTTTCCATTTCTGATTTTGTTAATTAGGACACTGTCTCTGTGCCTTCTAGTTAGTCTGGCTAAGGGTTTATCTATTTTATTGATTTTTCTCAAAGAATCAGTTCCTGGTTTTGTTGCTTCTTTGTATAGTTATTTTTGTTTCCACTTGGTTGATTTCAGCCCTCAGTTTGATTATTTTCTGCACTCAATTCCTTTTGGGTGAATTTGTTTATTTTTGTTCTAGAGCTTTCAGACATGCTGTCAAGCTGCTAGTATGTGCTCTCTCCAGTTTCTTGTTTGTTTGTTTGTTTTTGATTTTTTTTTTTGGAGGCACTCAGAACTTTGAATTTTTCTCTTAGGATTTCTTTCATTGTGTCCCATAAGATTGGGTATGTTGTGGCTTCATTTTATATAAACTCTAAGAAGTCTTTAGTTTCTTTCTTTATTTCTTCCTTGACCAAGTTATCATTGAGTAGAGTGTTGTTAAGTTTCCACATGTATGTGGGCTTTCTATTGGTTATGTTGTTATTGAGGACCAGCCTTAGTCTGTGGTGATCTGATAGGATGCATGCAATTATTTCAATCTTCTTGTATCTGTTGAAGCCTCTTTTGTGACTGATTATATGGCCAATTTTGGAGCACGAGGTGCTGTGAAGAAGGTATATGCTTTAGTTTTAGGGTAAAATGTTCTATAGGTATGGGTTAAATCCATTTGTTTCATAGCTTCTGTTAGTTTCACTGTGTCTCTGTTTAGATTCTGTTTCCATGATGTTTCCGTTGCAGAGAGTGGGGTGTTGAAATCTCCCACTATTATTGTGTGATATGCAATGTGTGCTTTGAACTTTAGTAAAGTTTCTTTTATAAATGTCAATGCCCTTGCATTTGGATCACAGATGTTCAGAATTGAGAGTTCACGTTGGTAGATCTTACCTTTGATGAGTATGAAGACTCCCTCCCCATTGTTTTAATAACTTTAGGTTGAAAGTCGATTTCATTCTATATTAGAATTCTTATATCAGCTTGTTTCTTGGGACCATTTGCTTGGAAAATTGTTTTCCAGCCTTTTATTCTGAGATAGTGTCTTTCTTTGTCACTGAAGTTGGTTTCCTGTATGCAGCAAAATGTTGGGTCCTGTTTATGTAACCAGCCTGTTAGTCTATATCTTTTTATTGGGGAATTGAGTCCATTAATATTAAGAGATATTAGAGAAAAGTAATTGTTGCTTCCTCTTTTTTTGTTGTTATTGTTAGAGTTGGAATTCTTCTGTTCATGTGGCTACCTTCTTTTAGTTTTGTTGCTTTTTCTAGGTTGTAGTTTCCCTCCTTGTGTTGGGGTTTTCCATTTATTATCCTTTGAAGGGCTGGATTTGTGGAAAGATATTGTGTAAATTTGGTTTTGTCATGGAATACCTTGGTTTATCCATCTATGGTAATTGAGAGTTTTGCTGTGTATAGTAGCCTGCATTGGCATTTGTTACTTTTAGAGTATGTATGACAGCTGCCCAAGAACTTCTCTGGTGGGAAGTCTGATGTAATTGTGATAGGTCTACCAGTATATTTTACTTGACCTTTTTCCCTTACTGCTTTTAATATTATTTCTTTGTTTTGTGCATTTGGTGTTTTGATTATTATGTGATGGGAGGAATTTCTTTTCTGGTTCAAACTACTTGGAGTTCTGTAGACTTCTTGAATGTTCATGGGCATCTCTTTCTTTAGGTTAGGCAGGTTTTCTTCTATAATTTTGTTGAAGATATTTACTGATCCTTTATGTTGGAAATCGTCACTCTCTTCAATACATATTATCCTTAGGTTTGGTCTTCTCATTGTGTCCTGGATTTTCTAGATGTTTTGGGTTAGAATCATTTTGCATTTTGCATTTTCTTTTATTGTTTTGTCAATGTTTTCTATCATATCTTCTTCCCCTGATACTCTCTTCTATCTCTTGTATTCTGTTGGTGATGTTTGCATCTATGGCTCGTGACTTCTTGCCTATGTTTTCTATCTCCAGAGTTGTCTCCCTTTTTGATTTCTTTATTGTTTCTACTTCCATTTTTAGATCCTGGATGATTTTGTTCAATTCTTTCACCTGCTTGGTTGTGTTTTCCTGTAATTCTTTAAGGAATTTTTGTATTTCCTCTTTAAGGACTTCTACCTGTTTACCTGTCTTCTCCTATATTTCTTTAAGGGAGTTATTTATGTCCTCCTTAAAATCTTCTATCAGCATTATGAGATATGATTTTAAATCTGAATCTTGCTTTTCCAGTTTGTTGGGGTATCCAGGATTTTCTGTGGTGGGAGTACTGGTTTCTGATGATGCCAAGTGGTCTTGGTTTCTGTTGGTAAGATTCTTGCATTTGCCTTTTGCCATCTGGTAATCTCTGATGTTAGATGTTCTTGCTGTCTCTGGCTGGAGCTTGTTTCTCCTGTGGGTCTGTAAGCCTGTGTCAGCACTCCTGGGAGACCAGCTCTCTCCTGGCAAGACCCATGCACAGAGAACTGTGGAACAGACCCACCTCCTGGGTGCAGATAGAGGCAGGAAGGACCCTGTCCCAGCAGCTCCACTGCTTCTGTGGCCTGTGCTGTGTGGCTGGTCCTGCCTTAGACAGTCACTGGAGAGAAAATGGTGATCTCACCTGAGTCTCAGGGTCACAGCACTCCCTGGAGACAAGATCTCTCCTGGCAGAAAAGATGCACAGAGGACTGTGGAGCAGGTGTACCTCCTGGGTGCAGATGGAGGCAGGATGGACCCTGTCCCAACTGCTCTGCAACTTCTGTGGCCTGTGTGCATCTGGTTGGTCTAACCTTAGACAGTTACCAGTGTCAGCCCTTGAGAGGCAGAGGCAGAGGCAGAGGCAGAGGCAGAGGCAGAGGCAGAGGCAGAGGCAGAGGCAGAGGCAGAGGCAGAGG
>JADRCD010227496.1:1061-17434 GCA_019843815.1 Montemys delectorum
CAGCACTCAGGAGGAAGAGATAGGCATATTTCTGAATTCGAGGCCAGCCTGGTCTACATAGTGAATTTCAGGACAGCCATGGCTACACAGGGAAACCCTGTTTCAAAAAACAAACAAGCAAAACAAAAAAAAAAAAAAAGAGAGAAAATAGAGAAAATACAGAACAAATTTCTTTTTGAGCATAAGAGTCCAGTTTGATCTGTTTTGTTGAGAGGCAAGTAGACTGCATTTATTCAATTATAAAATCATAAAGCCCCGAGTTCATCTGAGAGGGTAGGCTTGAGTAAATAATTAGCGTGTGAAGGAGAGAAAATCGAGTCTGACAGCAGGCATTTTTAAGCTTTTTTTTTTCATCATACAATTTTGCAAAAACTTTTTAGGAAAAATCAGGATTGATTCTAAATCCTAGTTAATAAATCCACAGCCTCAATTTTCCAAGAAAATCTCTCTTTCAACATCTGGGAAGCAGATTAGTTACAAATATAATGGTTGAAGTACTTTACTGTGGAATGTGGTGTGTGTGTGTGTGTGTGTGTGTGTGTGTGTGTGTGTGTGTGTGAGAGAGAGAGAGTGAAGTGGTTACTCCATTTATTTATGTATATATTAATTATCTATCTATCAATGAATCATCTATCTATCATCTATATATTGTCTGTGACTTAAACAATCTTGTTGTTGAGCAGCTGTTGTATTCATGACAGAAAATGCTCTCTGAAAATTACATTCTTTGGGATTTGATTGATACAAATATCACAATTAAAATGGTCTGTTTAGTTATCTTGCTTTTGTTCTATTTTTTTTTTTTTACTTATGGTCGTTTGTTTTGGAAATACCTCAGATAACAACTTGAACTGGTGGAATTCGACAAGTTGAGAGCATGAATTTTGAAATATAAAATATTTTTTTTCAGCTCACCTTGGAATGATGAAAACCTATAGAACTATTATTTTTGTCACTTAGATAAATGTGTCCCTTATCTTCGGATTATTCCCATGTTCCTTTCATATATTTCTGCTATAGCCTTTACAATTATTTACTAGATATGTTTTAAAAATGGATTTTATTCGGTTTAAAATTAAATTTTATTTTAAAATGTTTTGTTTTGTTTGTTACAGAGTTTCTCTTTACAACAGAGCCCTGACTGTCCTGGACTTGACCGTCCTAGGCTGGCCTTGAATTCAAAGATACCCGTCTGCCTCTGCCTCCCGAGTGCTGGGATTAAAGGGGTGCGCCACCACAACTTGGCTTTAATAAAAGATACTTTTATATCTTAAATTGTAATATCCGTGAAGTCACAGGCTTGACCTACTAGCTTCATATTTTTTCCATTGCTTTTTCAATTACCCATCTACAATTTAAAAAGGCTGTACTTTGCCTACTGTCTAATACCAACTATATATTGATGTAGAAATTTATCCTGTTAAATTACTATTACTACTACTAACTACTATTGCTACTGCTACTGCTACTACTATCACTCAAATACAATTCCTCAACTTTTTTGTCTTCTCTAAGAGAAATATTTGATAACTTTCTGTCTAGTATAAACCTTTGAGCCACCACAGGCTTTTGGTTATTTTGGGCAGGTATGACATAATCCCACCACTCTCCCTCTTGCTGAAGAAGGGGGAATAGAATTATCCAAAGTAACCTTGATTGTGTGTGTGTGTGTGTGTGTGTGTGTTTAAGAGTAAATCATTTACAAGCCCAGCCCTTTAATTATGAGTAGGAAAACCAATTTCCTCACAACACACCCATCTCCAGATTGCAACACCACACCAGAAAGCTCTGCTTCTGCAAATTGAAAAGCATTACCAGAGTTCTGTTTGTTTTCAATTTGAATTAAAACTGCAGTGTCGTTGGGATTAGTTTGTGAAACACTGAAGGGTTATTTTGCTTTTGTTCTCCTTGCCTGTGATCACCTATCTCTAGGTGTGGAGGCCAGAGCTTGACACTGGGCGTGTTCTCCAGCTCTCAACTTCAGTTTTTGAGCCTCTCCTTGAACCTAGAGCTCAGTGATTTAGCTAAAAAGGCTGCATGTCTCTGCTTCCTGAAACTGGGACTAAATTATAGACAGCCTGGCAGTTCTTACTCAGCCCTCGTCCTTGTACAGCAAGCACTGTTTCCATTGTGCCAGCTCAGTAACTTCTCAACATATACATACATTCATATATACACACATATATGTATATGTGTGTGAAAATATGTATATGCACATAATATTATGTTCTATTATTATAAAACAGTATAATATAACATTATAGGGCACATGTATACACACGTATGGGTAAATATCATACATCACATAATATACAATATAACACTTAAAAGATATGATATATATCATATGTACATATGTATACATATATATACATATTTGTATATATTACATTATATAAACATGTATATATACATATATGTATATATAACTAATATATAATAGTATATATGAAGAGAATAGAAGAATGAATATATTTATATATACATATATAAATATATGCATATATATAAATATATAAATGTATATATGTATATAAAAAACTTGGTGATGGAGAGTCAGACGTGTTCAAGGGTGTGGCCCTGATAGGCTGCCCGTGCTCTAGAACATGGCCTTACATCCATGTACATACAAGCAGCACTGAACAGACTTTATTCTCGAAGAATAAATATTAAATACTATTTTAATCTCAGGTTTTCTTTTTAAAAAAACTACATCCAGAATTGAATGTCACCTGATTGATTATCATCCTGTTTATTCCTGGTAATTGTAAGATTTGCAGTGAGTGAACATATCATTCCAAGATAGTTTTCTTTTAGCACTGAAGTAATGAATTCGGGAAAATCTCTCAGTTCTTGGCAAATGGGACAACTGGTAGTAAAGGCACAATGGATCTGGATGTGATTTCAGCTGAGAACATCTCTTAGTAATCCTATTTGAGTATGCTGAAATCATGGACTTTGGCCTAATGATCTCAGCTCAAGTAGGCGGAGAGGTCTCTCTGTTGCTCAACCTGCCCATTCTCTAACTACTTATTGCTGTCACAGCAAGATAACAAGAGCTCACGTCTTAATCATGTCACTCCATTAGCTAATATGGCTTCCCATTCAGGGTAGGAACAAGGTCAAACTATTGAAATTTGCTTATCTGGCCTGCTTTGATTTAGTCTATTGAGGACCAGCTCTACCTAAAGAATTTGTTTAAAAAGTAGATTTCTTTTTTCTACTTTAATTAACGAACTAATTAATTAATTAACTTTACATTGCAATAGCAGGCCCTCCTCCCATTATCACTTCACACAGACCCTCCCCATTATCCTTCTCTCTGAGAAGGAGGATCCTTACCCTGGGTATCATCTCAACCTGGCACATCAAGTCACTACAGAACTAGGTGCATCCTCTCCCACTGAGGCCAGACAAGGCAACCCAGTTAGGAAAACAGCCAGGGATAGTCCACACTCCAGTTGTTGGGGACCCTACATGAAGACAAAGCTGCACATCTGCTACATATGTGCAGGGGCCAGCCATGCTCACTTGATCTTTGGGTGGTGGTTCAATCTCTGGGAGCCCCCCAACGGTCCAGGTTAGTTGACTCTGTTGGTCTTTTTGTAGCTTCCCTATCCCCTTAGTTCCTCCAATCCTTCCTCCAACTCTTACACAAAACTCCCTGAGCTCCATCTAATGTTTGGCTGTGGGTTTCTGCATCTGTCTCCATCAGTTGCTGAGTGGAGCTCTCAGAGGACAGTTATGCTAGGCTCCTGTCTCCAAGCATAGCACAATATCATAGTGTCAGGGATTGGTTCTTACCCATGGGATGGGTCTCAAGTTGGGCCAGTTGTTGGTAGGCCATTCCCTCTGTCTCTGTTCCATCTTTGTCCCTACACATCTTGTTAAGAAATGTAGATTTCTGCACTTCTGTTTCAAGTTAAATGAATCAGGAAAGTTGCTGAAAGTGTGTGTGTGTGTATGTGTGTTTGTGTGAAATTATAATGATGGTCCTTTTGTATGTAGGAGGAGTCCATGTATTTGAGAATGTGTACGAACATGTAATGCACATCTTGTTTTATTTGATACTGGGTCTCTTGCTTGGCCTGAAACTTGTTAGGCTAGGCTGGCTAGCCCAGGAGTGAACCTCAGATTTCTGTGTCCCTATCTTGACAGTGTTGAGAGTATAGGCATACTTCACCATATTCCAGTTAAAAATATATTAACTTATTTATTTTATGTAAATGAGTACATTGTAGCTGCCTTCAGACACACTAGAATAGGCCATTGGATCCCATTACAGCTGATTGTGAGCCACCATATGGTTGCTGGGAATTGAACTCAGGACCTCTGGAAGAGTAGTCCGTGCTCTTAACCACTGAGCCCTCTCTCTAGCCCCATGTCCCACTTTTTAACATAGATTTTATGAATCAAACTCAGGCATTTATTTTCATATAATAAGCAATTTACCCACTGTTTTTGAGAATGTTTTGAGGAAAATAAACGTATTTTCTATTTTCTCATTCAAATTAGCCTCTTATAGTATCTTGTAGTATCTGCTGTCACTATTCTTGGGATTTACTATGATGTGTAGTCCTTTCTGTGTACTGGTCCTTTACACACATGTGCTGGAACTTTTCAATTCCCTCTTCTACATCCTACCGACAAGCAGGCGTCTCCCTAGCTGTGTCTTCCCCAGAAGCCTTTGCTGAGGCTCTGTTTAGGGTTTTCCTCTCCTATTCCCCTTTGTTAGGCATGCCATCTCAGCCAGGTATTGAAATTGCCTGATCCTCGTGTGCATCTTTCATTAAGCTAAGTTCAGTGCCTACAGACACTCCTCATTTATCTTATTTATGACTGCATTCATGGCTACCAGCCCCTTGTTGAACACATGTTAAGAGATCAAAATTATTTATTGAGGAGGTAAATTACTTTATTAATGAATAGGCTGATATAATACAAGGTCCTAACTGGTCCAGAAGATAGGATTAGATCCATCTAGTGCGTGGATGCTCCCTACTTAGCCAGATTGATTCTATGCCCTGATATGTTTCGAGCGTTAGATCTTGGCTAAAGGAGTAATGAATAATTTGGTGGTAGAGGAGAGTGCAGGGTCAGCTGTGGGGGAAGCTAGATACTAGAAGGAATCTGAAGAAAAATGCTGTTTTTTTTTTTTCTCCAGCTCGACCTAACAGCATTGAGTGGAATCTGAAAAGAGACAGGAGAATTTGCAATTTCATCTGAGTCTCAGACTCAAGGGGCAGATGTCGTGTAGCTAGGGGGTCTTGGAAATAGGGACTTCCCCATTCTCCCCACCAAATTACTTACAGCACACAATAAGTAAATATATTGTGTATGTATTATACACACATACCATAGCACACATACCACATTTCCTATGTGTACAAGTGCCACACACTCATACTACATACCACATGTGTGGTGTATATTCTGTGTATACACAATACATATAGCATACACATTCCACAATAGCTATGAACACTTCACATGCATATGTATACATATCTCATATACACTACCCATACAATATCTACAAACCACTCCATCCTTGCCACCCTTCACATGTTTTCTCATAATTCACACCTACGCATCCTATACACACACTACATACACATACCAAAGCAAAACATTCCAACACACATATCACATACACGAGCACTGCCTCTTTCACCGTCATCAAGGACACAGCTCTGCCTCTGAGGGTTCTCAGCAGCCACCATAAAGGGTAGTCATACACAGTTGGCTGAGCATGCCTCAGTCCTTAGTTCCCCCTAGAAATATTATAAAGTGTCCAAAATAGACTTGGTGATTGTCTTAGTTAGGGTTTCATTGCTGTGAAGGGACACCATGACCAAGGCAAGTCTTATGAAGGACAACATTTAATTGGGGCTGGCTTATAGGTTCAGAGGTTCAGTCCAGTATCATCATAGCAGGAAGTGTGGCAGCATCCAGGCAGGCATGGTGCTAGAGGAGCTGAGAGTTCTACAACTTGTTCCAAAGACAAACAGGAGACTGACTTCCAGGTAGGTAGGAGGAGGGCCTCCAAGTCCACCCCTACAGTGACACACATCTTCCAACAAGGCCACACCTCCTAATAGTGCCACCCCCTGGACCAAGCATATTTAAACCACCACAGTGATGAAGCTTATGAGCTGACACCTTTCATTAGTAAATGACGGCTGAAAGAGATTGACAGTGAGTCTAAGTGAATCAAAGCTCATCATGGAAGTTTAGCCCTCATGGCAAAGAGGAGACTTTCCCATTAAGGTAGACTAGAAGAAATGTGCTACTGAATTTTAAAATTTTATTGTTTTATGGACTTCTAAAATTGTAAGTAATTTACCATAAAAGATGCCACCATTCTTCAAAAATTCCTATATTATGTGGTTCCCTTCTCATCCTGGGGAAATTTCCTGTGACTCAGTGTAAGCTGACCTCACAGAGTGAGTGCTGTGTTGCTGGGTTTTGGTGGTCATCTTAACAGCTGGGGGAATGTTAAGGTATGGTCACACAGCTGATTTCTGCCTGGGTGGTTATAGATCAACACCTAACAGAGCTTCCGTGTATTCCAAATATAGGAGGGGGCAGAGAGTGATCGTATCTTGATTCTGATTCTGGGCAATTGTCAGCAGTCCTTGAGTTGGGTATTGTTCCCTGGAAACAAGCAGAGAACTTAATATCTCTACAGAGAAACCTTAGAAGGCACCTTCGAACTGAGGAAGAATAGAATGAGTATCCAGGTAGACAACCTCTAAGGGGCATTTTCTAAGATGAAATAGTACCCAGAGGCATGAGGATCTGAGTGTCTTGCCAACGGATGCTAGGCCAGCTTGTAGAATTTTCACAGCAATTTCTGGTGGCCTTGGTCTGTGTATATTTTTGTTATTTTTATTGCTATTCAAAACATAAGAGTATTATGTTGAAGAAGAAAAAGAATGTAATTGCAAAGGTGGGGAAAGCCAAATGGGGACAGAGTTAAGCATACACTTATTTTAAAGATCACACACTTAAATGTTGTTTTAAAAGAGCTGCAAATTTATAATTTTAACACCAATTATATTGAATGTCTGAGAGATGCCAGAACTCTCATAAATGTGTAAGGCCAGGGATAGCTTATGGTTGACATTCAATGAGGAAGTGAAAGGGAAGCCAAATGACATGAGTGGAAACTCCAGAAAATGTGAATTAGATGGCTTCAAACCCTCGTTAGAAACAAGACGAAAGAGTGTCATTGACTGTCTAATTTCTAGCAGAAAATTCACAAAATGATCGAGCTCTTAAGCCTGGGAGGTAGGTGACTTTCAGAGTGGAGCATCAAACTCACAAAAGACCCCTGGGCTAAGTGGTTCCGCCTTGAGTCAGCCAGTGAAGTGGAAAAGGAGAACTTTCTGACATGGGGCCAATCTGCTGGTTTCTGTCTCTAAAGTTAGTACATTGAGCCATAATGTAATCCAGTACAACAGAAGAAAATGGGTGCCTTGCTCCAAGTTCAAGCTAAAAACTGGAGCATGTAGGAATGACTAGTGGCTGAACTGGAACTGCATATTTAAAGCCTGAGTAGAGGACAGGAACTCTGAGAATTGGATTATAAACAATATAATGAATCACTTTAGAGACATTCATGTTTATTTTAAGCTGCAATTCCAGTGCATGTGTTTCCATGTGTGTGTTCATGTGTGTGAAGGCTCATGTGTTGTGCGTGTGCATGCATTCACATTATGTGCCCAAGCATGTGGACACTGGAGAATGACACTGTCAGTCCCCTGACACTGCCCACTTTGCTATATTTTTATTATGCTTTAAAATTACATTTATTTATTTTTTATCTTTGCCTCTCTCTGCCTCTTTCTGTGTGTCTCTCTCTGTCTGTGTCTGTCTGCCTCTCTGCATCTATCTGCCTGCCTGTCTGTCTACCTCTCCAACCTCTTCTGTCCATTGATCGATGTTTGTGTGCGTGTGTGTGTGTGTGTGTGTGTGTGTGTGTGTGTGTGTGTGTATCTGTATATTAGCATGCATGGCACATATATGGAATCAAGAGAACAAGATGCAGGACTTGATTCTCTCCTTCTGCAATGTGGGTCTTAAAGACTGGAGATTGGCTTCACGGTTTCAGGCTGGGTGGCAGGCGTCTGTCCTAGTGAGGGCATCTTACACGTCCCACATCGGTTTCTGAGACAGAGTCTCTCAGTGGTCTATAACTTGAAAAGTGGATTGGGTTGGCCAGTTTGCAAAGGATTTGACTGTTTCTGCTTCTCCAGCACCCAAATTACAGTTGTAGACCACATGCCAGATTTGTAAATGTGGGCTCTTAAAGGTTAAATTCAAGACTTTATGTTCATAAAGAAAGCATTTTATCTATGGGGTCATCTTCTCATCCAGTAAATTCTTAAAATGATGGTGGTGTTTTCTCCTAACTCAGACTATAATGGAATAAGCCTGAGGCTTGAATCACTTCAGTCCTATCCCTGTTTAGATTCATTACTTATTTTTTTTTTAAGCCAACTATTACAGGTAACATGTCAGCCTTCAGGATGGTTGGTATGAGAAAACCAAACCAAACAATGTTAATTCTAGTGAATGAATGACATAAATTGCTTTGGATATATTGAAAGACACTGAATTTCAATAGGAAATAGTCTAGGGAGGGAAACATTGGAAAAAACTGAGAAGAGAAGAGAACACCAGTGTTCTCGGTGTAAGGTCTGTTTAGGGTGACTTGAGTCTTCAATCTGTCTCCATAGATATGACAGTACACAGCTTTGAGAGCCTAATGGCAGAAGTACAGTAAAATCCATAACTGTGTGTGGTTCCAAACAAAAACACATCCTTTTCAGCAGCACTTACACTTGTTGATACGTCTCTTTGGTAGATCACCATAGACACAGACAACAGCTGTTAGAGAAGTGAGCTTCATGTTATCATCATCATTGTCACCATCACTGCCACCACCACTATCATCATGATCATCACCATCACCACCACCATCTACCCGTTTAGCTAGATCCCTGCCCCAAACTTCATTTTAAATAAACAAAACCTGAGTATTGCAGTTTGGAAACTTGGTTAATGTAACTCTGTCCCTGGAAGATGAATTATTTCTTGGTGGGAACATCAAATTTGACTTGTAAACATTAGGGCAAATAGACCCCAAATTCTGCTAAGTTCCTAAGTCAGTTATCCTTGTGACTTCTGTTTAGGTGGTCAGGCTCCTCAGGGAAATGGACCTTGTAAGGTACCTTTGTTCAAACTCTTTTGCATTATATTTGATTAGGAGCTAAACTCTCTTGTCTGCTCTGAAGTTCCTGGAGGTCATGTATAGAATTTGATTTAGCAGCCTGTTTATAACATAAAGTATGAATGTACAATTATAATTTAATTTAGGAAAATACTTATTAAATTTTCTCTTTTGGAAGGAAATCTTGACAGTCATGTCTGGTCATCCTCTGGGCTCAGGCCTCTCTCTGTTTCCTTTCAAGGGAATGACGAACTCTGTGTAAGAAATAAAACACAATAAAAGGGCCATGCATGACTGTCAACATGAAGTCATAAAATGTACTATGCTTTTCAATTTGCTTTCTTAGGTTGGTCCGGGGAAAGCCAGTCCCCATATGTGATTCAGTGGTCCCACTTTGAAGCTTCTATGGGGGACAATTTTCTGGACATTGAGGACAATGACTTGCCGCTGGCGTACATCTCCCCAGTCTTTGTCAAGCTCTTGGACCATTGTAGCCTTAAGGACATCAGACTATACTTTCCTGGATACTTTTGGGATAGGATTGTCCAACTGGTCTACTCTAAAATTTCCCACTTCAAGAAAGATTACAAGTGATGATCTATACTCTTCTTTTAAGCCAACATGATCTGGGGGGACTTGTAATGCTTTAATTCTCATCCAACCTACAAATTAAGGCTTTGAAATTGGGAAGATGATGCAACATAGTTGGAGTCTAGAGGGATGTGACAGCAGCTATGGAAAAACCTTCCCAGGTAGAAGTAGGACTGAAAGTCAATCAGGGAACTAGCAACTTGTGCCCAGTCACCTTTCAGAACTGCTATGGATCAGTAAGCTCTGTACACTGACTGTTTGTTTCGGCTACAGTTAAAGAGACCATAGTGGTTATCTCATGCTTGTTCTGTGATTCTATCTTAGTGTATATATGAAAGGAACATTCACCTCCATGAAAAGGAATTCTATCTGAGAATTTGTAACTACACTGGGTGGTTCTCATCTGCACCTGGACATCTAGACATTGATACCTTAGTATTGAGCCTGAGCAGACGCTGTTATAGGAGAACATAGGTAACCATTTTGTGTTCACATCATTGGTTTGGCTTCCAACAGTCTTGGTTTTAGTTTCCATCACTGAAATAGGATTGACCTGTGTGACAGGAAAATTATAGAAGGTATAATGTCAATGTCTTCTGAAAGTAAGTCATAAAAAGCATTGTAGCTCTGTGGGAAACCACCTGGTCCTGGTGCCACAAAAGGACACTCAACATCCCTGAGAAGAGGTCTTCACGGAGAGGGCTTGATTGACCAATACCAGTCTATGAAACTTGTAGGCCATGAAGAGAACAGTCCCCCATTTCCTTTGAATGACTATACCCTTGGCTGACTCTTGACTCTGACCTCAAAAGAATTCTTGATCCATAACTGTCCAACTGCACTCATGAGCTTCTGGCCCAGAGAAACTATAAAGCATGACAAAATGAATCTTACTGCTTTACGCTACTAATTATTGGAATCGAAGATTGCTAGTCTCTGACCGATAAGTGATATAGTTTGTGAAGAATAAAGAATTTCTATTTATTTCTGATTTGCTTCAAACAAATTCGCTATAATCTCAAAAGTCTGGGTTAGTTTTATGTAACGCCAAGAAACATTATCATTGCAATGTAGAAAGATAGTATTTCTTATGGTGCTGATTAATGTGACATTACCCAGGGTTGAGAAGTTCATGTATTCAACAACAGCACCACCATAATCTCCACCACAAAGAAAAATAAATAACAATAATGACAAATATTGAGAGCTGGTCAGATCGTGTACTCTGTGTGCACTGTCTTATTTATTTTTAATAAGGATTCTGATGCAGATAGTAATATTATCTCACATTTTTAAATTAGTAAGTTAATATCGAAAGAGTGAAATGAGATGGTTCAATATCACACAGCTATTAAAGGTCATGATTTTCTGGCTACAAAAGTTGTTCTTTTTTTTAAAAAAAGATTTATTCATTATTATAAATAAGTACACTGTAGCTGTCTTCAGACCACCAGAAGAGGGCGTCAGATTTCATTACGGGTAGTTTCACCCACCCCCAAAAGTTGTTCTTGTAAACAGACATCTATGTTGCCTCTCTGTCTCTGTCTCTGTCTGTCTGTCTCTGTCTCTGTCTGTCTCTCTCTCTCTGTCTCTCTGTCTCTCTCACTATGTGTGTGTGTGTGTGTGTGTGTGTGTGTGTGTGTGTGTGTAAGATTATATGTACAAGTGTCCCTGCATTTGGTTAGTGAACCCCTGGAACCACTGCCTCTCTGACACTGGCATAATAAATGCTGTACAGTGTCTAGATATCTCACAAGGATTCTGCACATTGAACTCAGATCCTCATGTTTATGAGGCATGCACTTTACTGGTAGCTATATTAGCCTACTTGCCAGAAGTTTTGCTTGGCGGCTGGTGAGATGGCTCAGTGGGTAAGAGCACTGACTGCTCTTCCGAAGGTCCTGAGTTCAAATCCCAGCAACCACATGGTGACTCACAACCAACCATAATGAGAACTGACACCCTCTTCTGGTGTGTCTGAAGACAGCTACAGTGTCCTTATGTATAATAACAAATAAATCTTTGAGTCTGAGCGAGTAGAGTTGACCGGAGCGAGCAGAGGTCCTAAAAATTCAATTCCCAACAATCACATGAAGGCTCACAACCATCTGTTCAGCTACAGTGTACGCATATACATAAAATAAATAAATAAATCTTTAAAAAAATTTTTGCTTGGGAAGCCCTATATTTAAAATATAGAACAAAGGTTCCAGCTGTCCTTGGTCTAATTGAGTAAGAGGGCCAGGAAGGTTTAAGCTAATGATGTAAGATGTGTTTCATCCTGAGCTCTTGTTTTTGGGTTGCTATTGTTGGTTTATGTAATAGGGATCATATGGCTCACACTCTGGTGGTTACCCAGGAAGATAAGGGAGATGAGTCCATGCTATAAGTAATGACTCGTAGGCCTTGATTTCTTGCTTGTATTTCCTAACTGAAGACCCTTATTGAGATTGCGGGCTGTCACTAAAGTTAAACAAAATGAATTATGGGTTATAAAATTAAAAACTACAACCTGATTAGATGGCTGTTTTTCTCACACTGTAAGAGCATTGAGGATAATAGTTACGGCTGAACCAAGCTTAGATATTGCTAAGGCCAATTTTATGCTTTGCCATGCTTTTTATTTTGCTTTGCTTCGAGCTAATGGTAAAACAATTGGGAGATTGCTTTGAATCAAACATGCCACAGCAGAAACTTTAAAGAAGAGAATATATTAGTTTAATGGCTCAATAAAGTGAAATTCAAATATTCCTTTTGGCAAAAGGTTCACTTAATTTCAGCTCAAATTTTCCAGGAGATTCTTCAAAACATAATGAATTGGCAACTTACTTGGCTTTCCTAGTTCTATATTTAAATGAAGATAAACCTTTATGGCTTTCCTATTCAAGTCATGAGTGAGTCTGTCCTTATACTGGAAATCAAACACCACTTTATCAGGTATAAGCAAAGTGAGGGCTGGCAAGATGTGTCAGTGGCTAAGAGTGGTTGTTGCTCTAGTAGATGATTTGAGTTTGGTTCTTAGTTCCTTGTAACTCCAATTCTAAGGGACCTGATGTCCCCTTCCATGGGCACAATTATGCACATAGTGCACATACATAAACACACACACATACATACCTACCAAATCTTTAAATAGTATAAGAAATGTCCATGAGTTATCTGTGCGTGGCTGTGTGTGAGCTAGGAAGGTAGAGTAACCACTTGCGGCAAAAAAGCAGAGGCAATGTGCGTGTGAGTGTGTGTTTCCAGACAAGAATCAGAAGCCTTCTGAAGGTCAATTTATTAGAGCCAGAAAGAGGTCAAGTACGAGAAAATAATCTTAAATTCCAAGTGAAAATAAATCTTCCAATTTGGTAGACTCTATCTGAGACATTTAGCAACTCAACAGTTGACAATCATTAAAAAAAAAAAAAGCTAAAATGATTCTTTAAAAATGAGAGGAGTGTCATGGTTTGCTGTTGGAATGCTCACTGCCTGCTTTCCACTGGCTTTTTACTATGTTTGGGTCCAATGTACAATGCCAGGGAGCCATAATGATGTTTTCGTGGGAAGAGGGAATCTACTCCCCGGAATCCAGCCTTCTAGATTCACCCTGCAATCATTTCACCTGGAGGCACTTCTTCCTTGCATAGTGCAGTTGTCTCTCTGAATCTACGAATTGTGATTGGGTTAAATCCTCCTGGCTATCACAATCTTCAAGTCCCTCATATAAAATAGCACAGTACTTACATTTACTTACATTTAGCTTATATAACCCTACATGTACTTCAAGTCATCTCTAGCTTGTTTATAACATTATTACTATGTCTACGTTGTGTCAGTAGTTGTTACACTCTGTAGTCTAGCAGATACAAGGTGCGAACTAGGGGCATGAATTCTTAGCACCAATGGGTCCCTCCATTCTTTCTTCTTTCTAGACAACATCTACCTTCCCTCTGCCACTTCCAACTCCCCCTACAAAGTACTTGCTTTCTTCTTCAACTTCTGTGAACCTTCTCTTATTCTTAGGGAATCCACATGTTCTGAGTGCAAGAGTCAGAATGCAGTCAAGTGTGCAATCAGGTGATCTCAGAAATAAATGTGTTTTCAGAAGCCAGCAGCACAGAGTGAAAGGCTAACTTTTTGAAATGCCATGTGTAGGAACAAATAAAATGCATGGATAAACATACTAATTCAGTATCTCAGTGTGTTAACCCAGAACTTTGAAGTGCAGATTGAAGGTAAGGAAGCACGATTGTGGGTTTAACTGCAGGGTGATGCAAGTCCAGTTGTCAAGGAATGACAGTTCTTCACAAATACTGTTTGAGCACACCAATTTATTTCTCTGGGCTAAGTTCCTTTCATGAGTATTAATCAGTATCCTCTTTATAGCAAGAATCACAAAGTTGGGTGTGGTAGTTTATGCCAGTCCAAGGCAGAGGGCTTCCTGTGAGTTTGAGCCTAACCTGGGATACAAGAATGAGACCTCATCTCAAAAATCTAACATGAAAACTAAGTAAAAGTTAAAGAGAGATGAGCATTGTTGAAGCACTTCACAGGGCTCTCAAGTGGGTTTGGAGGAACTCCCATGTCAATTGTATCTTCCAGGCTTTTAGGAGAAGTTTCCTGGGAAAGATGTCAAATCTTCATTAGAATAGAGCACAGCTCTTAACTCAGAGCTATTTTATTTGTGTAGCTCTTGCTGGAAAATTCCTCTTGCCTAATGTTATCAAATGAACTGACTAAATTCTAGAGAAAACTGCTCATAAAACTGATAAGAACCCTGTCTTAAACAGCTTCATTTGAACTTTAAGCCAGTGCCCTTGAGAAAGTGGGTCTGTATGTTTATAACCCTCCAGTTGAACACAGTCCTGTGCAGTTGAGTAACGTTTGACCTTGAAAGGTTGTTCTGAAAGTCACGTTTCTCCCTCTTGCTGGCCCTGCCGTCATCTGTGCATCAGTGAACACATTATCATGGCAGCGCTTCAGGAATGTGCAGAATAGTTGAGGAGCCTGAATACCACAGCAGTTTCAAGTCTGCTAGGCTGTTATTACCAGTCCATGGGATCCATTGCCCAGAAGAATACTCTACATGGAGGAGACATGAGCTTCATAGTTGGGTCAATTTCAAGGGCATCTCAAAGTGTTGGCCAACATGGCTAGATCGTAGAGAATCTCCTCTTAGAGTAAGTTCTCTCCTTGAAAAAATGCTTATGCTCTTAGGCTCTTATTATGGATTAGAAAAATGAACTTTGAGATTTCAAAGAAGTACTTGAATTAAACAATATAAATGTAGCCCAGTAGAATAGTGGTTAGTGACTTTGATGATAAAGTCAGTCTTGAGTTTAAACTCTATCACTCATTAGGTATATGGACCTGAAGGCCATGACTTTTTTTTTTTATCTGACCTTTAGTTTCTTGCTGTTTGAGATGGGATGAATTAGACCTTGTTAGCTATGCAAACCTGAGTCATCTTCTGGTGTTTGTTATGTTTAAAGGGATGATATACTAATCATGTACTTGGTATAATAAAAAGCAAGGAGAATTTGCTGACTTCTCAATGGTAATATCCACTTTGTTCAACTTCAAAGTTGTTGAAAGCAACAATCATAGCTCATTGTTCTTTATATTTCTCCTGCCAAGAAGAATGCCAAGGGTAGAACAGGTCATCAATAACTATCACTGAGCACCTGTTTACTTTTGTAAGGATTTTGTTCTCAACTCCGTTACACTGGTGATTCCTTTCAGGGGGATCAGAATGAGACCTTTATTTTCTTTGTATGAAAATATAAAATTTTAATATTTTGCAGATTTTTGTGAGCATTTGAAAGTTGGCTCTATTTTTCATCAAAACTTTTGGCAACAGTGAAAAAAGGCAAGAAATGAAAGAACAAAAGGAACTCAAATGCCTGCAGACAATGGGAGATTCCCTAATCAATTTGATGCTCTCTGTTGTTGTCCTAGTGAATACTAGCACTCTATGTATCATAATAGTTTCTCTGTGTGTGTGTGTGTGTGTGTGTGTAGGGGACTGTGTACTTCTAGATCACCATTTTTTTCAACTTCCAAATTATCAATATGATTTTGACTGAAATGGTGCCTGTTAAGCCCATAACCAATGGTTTGGTGTTAATATTTATGATGTGGCAGGGAAGCTAAGAAGGGAGTTGAAGAGAGGCTCACATGAGCTACAGAAACTCCACGGTTTCCAGAGAGCACATATTTCCTTTTCATTGCCATTTTAGATAAATAAGAAAGACTGCAAGACTCTGTTTATTTAGAGGCAGAAAAGGAGCCTCTCTAATTAAATGACTCCTTACTTGGGGTAAAATTTCTCAGTTTCCTTAAATTTCTTACCATTATAAAAATGTCAGAGACCCTCTGGTCATTGTGGGAGATAATCTGATAATCTGATGATTTATAAGAAATAAACGTATTTACTTTATTGAATTGAACTAAATGTGAATACATTATACTACCAATGACTCTGAAGAAGATCTGACCTTTAAGAAGGAGGAGAAGGAAGAGGAGGAGGAGGAGGAGGAGGAGGAGGAGGAGGAGGAGG
>JADRCD010227498.1:7674-29856 GCA_019843815.1 Montemys delectorum
CATGTATATATGGCTTCAAGTTTTGTGTTTTTATGGAATTCCATGGTATATGAATGTATGTGTCTCTGTGTCTATATGTGTTTTGTATGCTGTTTTTGACTCATTTTCTTCTGTTTGTTTGTTTTGTCCTATTCCTATTTTTTGTTTTGTCTTATTTTATTCTTCTTCTTTAGATTCTTATTTTTCCCCCCAAGAGAAAGAATGGGTGGTGATTTCAATGGAAGGGGAGATGGGAAGGACTTGATGGAGTTGTGGGGTGGGAAACAAAAATATGCATTGTATGAAAAGTAATCTATTTTCAACAACAACAAACAGAAAATCTTACCACTAATTTTATAATGTTTTATTAAATACAGCAGATGGCATGAGTACAAGAGTATATTTATTTATTACTTAAAATAAAAAAGCAAAACTATAGCCAGACTCTTTCAGATAAAAATAAAAAGAATCAAGTTTTGTGAGAGTTGTCATTGACTAATGAATTTCTGTGTGTTTAGACAGTACTATGAATAATAATTTATAATACAGTGGTTAAAAAAGACTATTTCTTTTTTAAACAATGGCTTTTTTCCCCTACCTCACTGCCTTTTATTCAAAGATGCTGGTAAAGCTATTGGGACACATTTTCTAAATTAACATTATTTAATGAATCTGTTCCTTTATTTTATGTCAAAAAATGCCAACAGGCATTGTATTCCATGGATTAAACATTAATTTTAAGAAAAAATTGCTAGTAATTAATGCCCACAAAGTCTTTCAAATTTCAGATTCATCTAAGTTAATGATACACACTTGCATTTTACAACCAAGTCAATAGGCTCATTATACTTGCTTCATTAAAATGTTCTATGATTTTGAAGTCTAGGTCATTCACAGGAAATGAATATTTAAGATGCTTGATAAACTATATAAACATGGGCCAAAGTACAAGAACAATAGTTCTGGAAAATGTAGGCCAGTGTTTCTGAGAGCCCTTATCAGAGACTAATTTTAGTTGAAAAGATCTATTTTCGAAACACTTAGTTTCCTCCCCACCAACTCCGGAGCTACAAAGAGGAAAGTGAGTCAGTGAGCTTGGAATACCTGATAGGAGTTTAAAAAGAACTCTTACTTTCTTTCATCATTTCATACCATGCCCAAGAGTTATGCTTAGTCAGCAGCTGAAATCCTTGGTTCATCTCCTAGGAAGGGATTTTTCATAACCTTCAAACACTATCCACTCATCTCCAGTTACTCTAGACCCCACCATGGTCTTTCTGTTCCTCTTCCATTTTGTATTTCAGGTGTGGATGCATTAATTGATGACTAAAAGAAGCAAATTAAAGTCAGCTCCTTTGCACATTTGCATTAGAAGGAGATACTGGGAACTTGAGCAGCCTAAGGCAGCTTTCAGACTGCAGGGAGAACAGGTTGCTTTTTTTAGCACTGCAGTTTGATGCTCTACTTCATAGGCCTGCCCCTTGTGTGGTAGCCAAGATTTGTTCCTCTGTTTATAGTTTCAACAAAATGAATCTTTTATAAACATTAAAACCCTTTATTAGTAATTCCTCAGATACAAAACTTTTTTGTTCTTCTTATTATAATTCCTATTCAGACTTTCTTAGCCACATGTAATTCTATGACCAATGTAACGTCATCAATTTCTCCTAAGTTGTAGCCAAGATAATACATTTTCCTGTATTGTGAAGTCAGTGACCAGATATAGTTTTATAGAAGTACCTAACATGCAAATTAGTTTGAAACAAAAGTTTCTATATTTTTTGTTTATTTAGTAATCTATTTATTTTATTGCTTCCAAGTAAGTTTATAAATTTCAAGAATAAAACTGCAAATTTGAAACTATTACTATATATGTTAAATTTAGCAAGACCCATAGTAGCTTTATGGCTATCAAAAAAAAATAACCACATTGAAATGTTGTTGTTTTGTTTATTGTGCAGGATCTGTCTGAGCATGAGATCCTAAAACTTATTGTTTCCACAGTGTTTTAATTTTGAATTTAAGTAATTTAGTTTACTTTAAAATTGTAGTATACAATGTATATCTTTTATAACTGTTCAATCTTCTAAATTATATAAATTTTCTTGAATTGTAATCAGATTTTCAAGGTATGAATAAATTATTCTTCCAAATACTTTATACTTAAAATGAATTAGTGAGATCCAATTTTACCAACAAATTCATGGATAAAATGTTTAACTTAAAAGCTCCTAACCCAAAACATCCAGGAAATCCAGGACACAATGAGAAGAATAAACCTAAGCATAATAGTTTTAGAAGAGAGTGAAGATTCCAAACTTAAAGGGCCAGTAAATATCTTCAACAAAATTATAGAAGGAAACTCCCCTAGCCTAAAGAAAGGGATGCCCATAAGTGTACAAGAAACCTATAGAACTCCAAATAGATTGGACCAGAAAAGAAATTCTTCCCATCACATAATAATCAAAATGCCAAATGCACAAAGAAAGAATATTAAAAGCAGGAAGGGAGAAGAATAAAGTAATATATAAAGGCAGATCTATCAGTATTATACCAATCTTTGCACCAGAGACTATGAAAGCTAGAAGATCCTGGAAAAATGTCATACAGACACTAAGAGAACACAAATGTCAGCCCAGGCTACTATACCCAACAAAATTCTCAATTACCATAGATGGAAAACCAAGATAATTCATGACAAAACTAAATTTACACAATATCTCTCCACAAATCCAACTCTTCAAAGGATAATAGATGGAAAACTCCAATACGAGGAGGGAAACTACACCCTAGAAAAAGCAAGAAAGTAATCTTTTAACAAACTCAAAAGAAGATAACCAAACAAACATAATGCCACCTCTAATAACAAAAATAACAGGAAGCAACAATCACTATTCCTTAATACCTCTTAAAATCAATGGACTCAATACCCCAATAAAAAGACATAGACTAATGGACTGGATATGTAAACAGGACCTACCATTTTGCAGCATCCAGGAAACGCACCTCAGTAACAAAGACAGACACTACCTCAGAGTAAAAGGCTAGAAAACAATTTTCCAAGCAAAGAGTTGCAGGAAAAAAAGCTGAAGTAGTCATTCTAATATCAAATAAATTTGACTTTCAACCTAAAATTATCAAAAAAGAAAAGGAGGGACACTTCATACTCATCAAAGGTAAAATCTACCAAGAAGTATTCTCAATTCTGAACATCTATATTCCAAATGCAAAGGCACCCACATTCATAAAAGAAACTTTACTAAAGCTCAATGTACACATTGCACGTCACACAGTGATAGTGGGAGACTTCAATACCTCACTATCATCAATGGACAGATCGTGGAAACAGAAACTAAATAGAAGCACAATGAGACTAACAGAAGTTATGAACCAAATGGATTTAATAGATAAATAGAGAGTATTTCATCCTAAAACAAAAGAATATACCTTCTTCTTAGCACCTCATGATACCTTCTCCAAAACTGACCATATAATCGATCAAAAAACAGGCCTCCACAGATACAAGAAGATTGAAATAGTCCCATGCATCCTATCAGATCACCATGGACTAAAGCCGGTCTTTAATAACAACAAAAACAACAGAAAGCCCACATACACCTGAAAAGTGAACAATGCTCTAATTAATGATAAGTTGGTCAAGGAAGAAATAAATAAAGAAATTAGAAACGTTTTAGAAATTAATGCAAATGAAGGCACAACATAAACAATATTATGGGACACAATGTCAGTGTTAAGAGGAAACTCATAGCTCTGAGTGCCTTCAAAAAGAAACTGGAGAGAGCATACCCTAGCAGCTTAACAGAACACCTAAAAGCTCTAGAACAAAAAGAAGCAAATACACCCAAGAGGAGTCAAAGGCAGGAAATAATCAAACTCAGGGCTGAAATCAACCAAATAGAAACAAAACGATCTATACAAAGAATCAACCAAACCAGGAGCTGGTTCTTTGAGAAAATCAAGTAGATAAACCCTTAGCCAGACTAGCCAGAGGGCACAGAGGCAGGATCCAACTTAACAAAATCAGAGAAGAAATGGGAGACATAACAACAGAAACTGAGGAAAAAAAATCAGATCCTACTACAAAGGCCTATACTCAATAAAACTGGAAAATCTCTATGAAATGGACAATTTGCTAGACAGACACCAGATAGCAAAGTTAAATTAGGATCAGATAAACCATCTAAACAGTCCCATAATCAGTAAGGAAATAGAAGCAGTCATTAAAAGTCTCCCAAACAAAGAAAGCCCAGGACCAGATGGGTTTAGTGCAGAATTCTGTCACATCTTCAAAGAAGACTAATACCAATGCTCTTCAAACTATTCCACAACATAGAAACTAAAGAAATACTACCCAATTAGTTCTCTGAATCCACAATTACATTGATATTAAAATCACACAAAGACCCAACAAAGGAGGATAACTTCAGACCAATTTCCCTTATGAATATCGATGCAAAAATACTCAATAAAATTCTTCCAAACCAAATCCAAGAATATATCAAAGTGATCATCCACCATGATCAAGTAGGCTTCATCCCAGGGATTCAGGGATGGTTCAATATATGGAAATCTATCCATATAATCTATATATAAACAAACTCAAAGGAAAAAAAAACCACATGATCATCTCATTTGATTCTGAGAATGCATTTGACAAAATTCAACCTCTCTTCATGTTAAAAGTCTTGGAAAGACCAGGAACTCAAGGTGTATACCTAAATATAATAAAAGCAATATACAGCAAACCAATAGCCAACATCAAACTAAAAGGAGAAAAACTTGAAGCATTCTCTCTAAAATCAGGGACTAGATAAGGCTGCTCACTCTCTTCCAATCTATTCAATGTATTACTTGAAATTCTAACTAGAGCAATTAGACAACAAAAGGAGGTCAAAAGGATACAAATTGGAAAGGAAGAAGACATCTATTGGATATAGTTATCACTATTTGCAGATGATGTCATAGTATACTTAAGTGACCCCAAAAATTCCACCAGAGAACTCCTAAACCTGATAAATAACTTCAGCAAATTGGCTGGATAGAAAATTAACTTAAACAAATCAGTAGCCTTCCTATACTCAAAGGATAAATGGGCTGAGAAAGAAAATAGGGAAATAATGCCCTTCATAATAGTCACAAACGATAAAAAATATCTTGGTGTGACTCACAAATCAAGTTAAAAATCAGTATGACAAGAACTTCAAGTCTCTGAAGAAAGTAATTGAAGAACATCTCAGAAGATGGAAAGATCTCCCATGCTCATGGCATGGGATTGGCAGAATTAATATAGTAAAAATGGCCATCTTGCAGAAAGCAATCTCCAGATTCAATGCAGTCTCCATCAAAATTCCAACTCAACTCTTCAGAGTTAGAAAGAGCAATTTCTCAAATTCATTTGAAATAACAAAAAACCAGGATAGTGAGAACTATTCTCAACAATAAAAGTATCTGGGGAATCACCATCCCTGGCAGACCTCAAGCTGTACTACAGAGTAATTGTGATAAAAACTGCATGGTATTGGTACAGTGACAGGCAGATAGATCAACAGAATAGAACTGAAGACCATAAATGAATCCAAACACCTATGGTCAATTGATCTTTGACAAAGAGGCTAAAACCTTACAGTGATAAAAAGAGAATATTTTCAACAAATGATGCTGGTTCAACTGGCAGTCAACAAGTAGAAGAACACAAATCGATCCATTCTTATCTCCCTGTACAAAGCTCAAGTCCAAGTGGATCAAGTACCTCCACATAAAACCAGATATACTGAACGTAGTAGAAGAGAAAGTGGGGAAAAGTCTCAAACATATGGGAACAGGGGAAATTTTCCTGAACAGAACACCAATGGCTTATGCTACAAGATTGACAATAGACAAATTGTACCTCATAAAATTTCAAAGCTTCTGTACAGCAAAGGACACTGTCAATAGGACAAAATGGCAACCAACAGATTGGAAAAAGATTGTTTCCAATCCTACATCTGATAGAGGGTTAATATCCACTATATACAAAGAACTCAAGAAGTTAGACTCCAGAGAACCAAATAACCCTATTAAAAATAAGGAACAGAGCTAAACAAAGAATTTTTCAACTGAGGAAATTCGAATGGAGGAGAAGCTCCTAAAGAGTGTTCAACATTCTTAGTCATCAGGGAAATTCAAATCAAAACAACCTCGAGTTTCCACCTCACACCAGTCAAAATGGCTAAGATCAAAAACTCAGGTGACAGTAGCTGCTGGCAAGGATATGGAGAAAGAGGAACACTCCTTCATTGCTTGTGGGATTGCAAACTGGTATATCCACTCTAGAAACTAGAAAATTGGACATAGTTTGGACCTGAGAACCTAGTTATACTGCTCCTGGTCACATACCTAGAAGATGCTCCAACATGTAATAAAGACACAGGCTCTACTATGTTCATAGCAGCCATGTTTATAATAGCCAGGAGTTGTAAAGAATCCAGATTTCCCTCAACAGAGGAATGGATACAGAAAATGTGGTACATCTACACAATGGAATACTACTCAGCTATTAAAAACAATGACTTTATGAAATTCACAGGCAAATGGATGGATCTAGAAGATATCATCCTGAGTGAGGTAACTCACTCACAAAAGAACAGACATGGTATGTACTCATAGATAAATGGATATTAGGCAAAGAGTATGGAATACCCACAATACAACTCACAGACCACATGAAGCTCAAGAGGAAGGAATACCAAAGAGTGGATGTTTCAGTTCTACTTAGAAGGAGGAACAAAGTAATCAAGAGAAGTTGAGTGTGGGAGGGACTTTGGAGGAAGAAAAGAGGGGGATGGGAAAAAGAGGGGAAGAATCAGGTATGGGAGGAGATGGAGGAGATGTAGAGAGGGACAGGAAATTGAACAGAGGTGTGTATCAATGTGGAATGGGGAACTGGGGGTAGCAACCAGAAAGTCCCTGACACTAGGAAAGCAAGACCCCACAGGGATGGCAATAGCTGAAAAACCTCACAAAGGGGAGGAAGAAGCTGTGGAGACCATATCCAGAAGGTAGGCATTCCCCCTACACACCCCTGTTGAGGAATGGGGCCACCCACCCATCTCCAAAATTTTAAACCAGAATTGCTGCTGTCTAAAGGAAATACTGGAACAAAGAATAGAGCAGAGGAGGAAGGAAAGGCCATCCAGAGACTGCCCTACCTGGGAATCCATCCCATATGCAGACACCAAACCCAGACACAATTGCAGATGCCAAGAAGTGCTTGATGATAGGAGCCTGATACAACTGTTTCCTGAGAGGCTCTGTCAGATCCTGACCAATACAGACATGGATGCTCGAAGCCAACGGTAGAACTGAACACAGGGACTCCAATGAAGGAGTTAGGAGAAGGACTGAAGGAGCTGAAGGGGCCTTATCTGACATCAATGGGAGGGGAGGCCCTTGTTCCTGTGAAGGCTTGATGCCCCACTGTAGATGAATGCTAGGGTGTTGAGGCAGGAATGGGTAGGTTGGTGGGGAAGCACCATCATAGACGCATCTTAAGGAGTGATGGTATATAGGGGTTCTGCAGGAGAAACAGGAATGAGGATAACATTTGAAATGTAAGTAAATAAAACATCCAATTTTAAAAAGAATACTCTATTGTGGACCATATTCAAGTTGTTCTTCTCCACTGGTATCTGGAAATGTAAATAAGATATATTTCTATTATGCTTGACCACAAGCACCATATCCTGGAAAATGAGCATTTGATTTTGAGGAAGTGGCCCACTTAGAAATCTCCAGGATACCGTAGCTAGGCTGGGTGAGCATAGTTTTGATGATTGACCTTCACAATGCTAGAGTGAAGGAGAAAGATTTCCTTGCAGGTGTGTCATGGCAAATCATTGGGTGGGTAAGACAACTTCTCGAAAAGTCCCATGGAGTACAAAAGTGACCTGAGAATAGTTAGCACATCACCAAATGCTAATCACATTACAAGAACTACAAAAATCAATTTGTGAAAATTGTGTACCACCTTGGAATACATTAGAAATTTGTCTTGTACATAAAAATATTAGACCATGGAGGAAGGAGGGAGGGAGAAAATGAGGGAGAGAAGGGGTGAGAAAGGGAGGGAAGTGAGACTCATGTGATTGACGTACTATCATCATCTACTAATAGATGACTTCTAATGACTTCTGCTAAGGTACAGAACTACACCAGCCAACACTTAGCTAAGGGTGAACTGGGCCTAGAAGTCATGTTTGAGGTATTCTAGCCCAACGTGATATAATCTCACGTTGTTTTCTAAATCTTCCTGATTGTTTTTGGAGGGTTAAACTCAGCATCTGAAATATATCTGAATTTCATTTTTTTCTCACTTTTTTTGGTATCTTGACTCAGTAAGTGAAATGCTTTTGTTATTCTGATAATTTATTATAATAAACAATTTATATCAATTTCTTTGCCTTAAAGTAATATTTCTACCTGCTCTTATATTCTCTGTCACTAAGATAATTTTTATTAAATAAAGATGGTAACATTTCATACAGGCCTAAGTCAGATGACATAATGTTATTTTTTTTCAGGTATCAGTATTCAGTGTTTTTATTGGTGAATGTTAATTCCACTGTATTAATTTGCCACAGTTTAATTAAGAACTCGCCCATTGAGGCAATGTATCATTGTTTTTAGTTGCTGTACCACACAAAGTTATTAAACATATTTGTATTAAGAGTTTCACATTCTCATACATTTTTACTTACCTAGAAGGGTAAATTGTTGCAGATTTGAATTCAGAAGCATGTGCCAGTTTAATTTCAGGAGGTCCACATTTCACATTCCCTCAACTGCATGTGAGTAGTCTGTTTTCTACATTCCCATCAGCAGGTATGGTAATGATAAGCTTTGTAATATCATAGATGTTCCTGAAAGAACAGAATTCTGGATATTTCTAGGTGTCAAGAATGATCAACTTTTCTTCAGATACTATCTATACCCATGACTGGAAGAGATTTCTCAAATCAGTTTATGGCTCCCATTTCTTTTCCGTAGCCCAAGGCTTTTGTCTTTGGCAACACGGGTCCCAATACAGTTTCTACCATGAGTTTTGTTTGATTGTGCTGAGAAAGTCAGCATAGAAAGCAGCTGAAATATTTATAGAAGCCTTTCAAAATATGCACAGCTGATAATAACTTAGCATCTAATAACAATAACTGGAACTTCATAAAAGTTATGTGAAACAATCAGAGGAAATGCATGTTCCTCTTGGCTCAGGCTCCAGGCTTAGTTCTCTAGTAGAAGACATTCAGGAACTTATCTCTGCAATGCATAGTCACTTGTATGTATGTACATATTATGGATATGAATATCGTGTAACACAGGCTCTGAGATATATAATAATATGTTATAAATTCCATATAGCCAAATGATGACCCCAAAACATATCCCTTGAGTGCCACCAAACTTGTATTGGCAGACAACCTATGTTTTCAACTACCTATGATTCAGCAAGTACAGCTTACACCATGATTGTTATGAAGAATAAAACAAAATAAAATAAAATATAAGCTTCAGAAGCCTTTCTTGATTGCCATGCTTACATAAAGTAAAACAAAACATTATTAGTTCAATTTTAAAAAAATGAAGTTTTGCTGAGAATCTACAAAAGCAATAAGGGACTTTATCCTTGTGTCCCACCATTTCCATTCCAACCTTCATTAGTAGATTTTTTCCAGGCACTGTTAGTGGATATAGACTATTTGCTCTGAAATTATCATATACTATTATTGTCCTATGTTGTGCCAAATGTTGTGACATTTAGCTTTGTCACAGTTTTTAGGTGTACAGGCCGGAGTCATCAAATACATATGACTGTGTAGCCATCACCAACATCTGTCTTTAAAATTCCTCATGCACAACTGACATCCCATATAAAATAAACTCTCTCTTGACTATTATCAATAACAATTCTCCTGTGAATCCACATGGAGTTGACTGCTCTATTCTATCATATAAATGATATGTTTGTCTTTGTGAAGGCTTATTTCACTGAGCAGAATGTCTTAAAAAGCTATCCATTCTGCAACATGAGCCAGAATATCTTGCTGAAAATAGTGTATTGTATTCACAATATGTTTTTGTTTATTCAGTCATTACTACATGGGCATTTGGACTATTATTGCTTCAGAGCTTTTGGCAATAATGCTAATTTGAGCCTTTGTGTACACATATAGATTAAAGTCTCTGTGTTCAATGTTGGAGTTATTTCCCTCAAAGTGGGGTTGTTAGGTACATCGTAATTTTAAGTTTATTGTTTTGAAGAATTGCCATGTAGCTATTCAATAAAGTCTGAATCATGTGACATTTTAACCAGCAATGTACAAACATTCCTCTCAGTTTCCTATGACCTATATAGTCTTTACTATATAGTCTTTATTTCCATGCAGCAGATCTTTCCTTCTGAATGGTCAGTTGAGGTCTACCTTAAGGAATGACACATTTAAAGATGATTATAAAAGTAGGTGTCGGTGCTGGAGAGATGGCTCAGCGGTTAAGAGCACTGACTGCCCTTCCGAAGGTCCTGAGTTCAACTCCCAGCAACCACATGGTGGCTCACAACCATCTGTAATGAGATCTGATGCCCTTTTCTGGAGTGTCTGAAGACAGCTACAGCTACAGTCTAATGGCATATAATAAATAAATAATTTTTTTAAAAAAAAAGTAGGTGTCATTTTGAGCTTCAATTTGAGAATTCTGTAGGTTTAGGCAATGATCTCTACCACATGCTTTGTGAGTTTGTGCCCTCCCCCCAGCCTCGGGTGGCTGAATCAGATCTTGTCTTTGCCACAGCTGGCTAGTCCACCTAGGGTGGAGTCTTCAGACCTAGGTGAAGTCCATTGTCCTGCCACACCTGCAGCTTCCTACAAGGAGCCACTACCTGCTGAGTGGCTTAGCTTGTTTTCCTGCCAAGATCCTGACAAGGCAACAAGATCCTGGCATAATGGGGGATGAGTTCTCCCCCTTTATAAGCTCAGGCTCATAACTAAATATTGGGCCTTGATCAGATACTTTGAATTGGTCTTACTCTTTGCCCTTCCCTCCCATTCAAGCCCCAGCTTTCCTTTCAGGAACCCAGTAACCCGTGGCCACGACTGGCTACAGTAAGTCATAAGGAAGTCTCAAATCTTCATTCTCTCTCCTAGCCAGAGAGATGTAGTAGGTATTAAAGTGACTGAGACTTAAGCTTGGGGTATTACAGGATTTTAACACTTCTCGTAAACCATCAAACAGGAAAATTTAAAATCCTGTGTGACATAGAGCACAAAATTGGCAACAAAAACCACAGCAAGAACCATGTAAAGGGATCTCTTCTGTGGTATTAGGAGGGATGTAGGGAACTCTTTCTATGGCTTCCTCTAAGTTATACAGTAATGCATTAATAGGGGCTGTGTTTAATATGTTGTTTAGTCCTATTTCACTCACACATGTTCTCTAGAAAACCAGAGACTCTGAAGGTCATCAGTGTTTGTGACTGTTTGTAGAGAAGCAAAGTCTTGGCCAGTTGGAGTTACATAGCTTTACAACCCTTGACAACTGGGCAGGTGGCTTGAGAAAATGTTATGGTTGGAGTCCTATGTAAGAATTTGATTATTAGTACAACAGAACCAAGCATTTTGGTGATGAAGTTGCCCTACATTTTTAAGTAGAATTATTATCAGGAAAACAATGTATGTGAAGTAGAATGGAATCTATTCTTTCTCTATATCTTAAACATAGAGGCCCTACTACAATGTCGCATGCACCTAGTAGGTATGCTACTGAACAAAGGTCTACCAGAAGGTGCCTGTTTATGTGTCACTACAGAAAGAATTAATGGGCTGACACTGATCAAGAGAGTTCTAGTGAGCTTTCAGCTGTGATCCATCCAAAGACTCTCTCACTCACTAGTCTCCACCAATATCCCCGCTGCCCGAGGGAGAGAAAGAAGAAGGTCTATGAGATTCCGCAGTAGCACTTCCAGTACTTCAGTGTTATTCAGTGGCTCAGTATGACTCAGCTGCTTTAAAGGTTGTGGAATGTGTTTTTATTTGTTTTATTTTGCTTTTGTTTTTCATTTGCTTTTTTTGTTCATTTGTTTGTTTTTTTACTGTACTGAACTGGAACAGTGAAATGAACACTCATTGCTGTATTTATTTATCCCAGTTAAATCTTTACTTGTCAGAATCAGTTTTTGTTATTGCATGCAGTCTTTAGTATGAGATAATTTTATTCAATGTGATTGACTCAGGGGCCTCACCACTTAGATTCGTCTTTTGAACATTTATAAAGATGCAGTAGCAACAAGCTTAAATGTAATATGAAATACCCATGCACACAGAAGACAATTTATGAACAATTTAAGTAGCTGTTATTTAATCAGAGAAATTAACTTTTCCAACAAAATGAATTCTTTTCTTTAATCAGTAGATTCCTGTAGTGTTCCCCAGACACACATGTGCTGTACTTTATAGAAGATTAGAACTGACAACAATTAGTCACCTTTGAATTTGTGACATAAAATAAAAATAAGCTCCTGTGCACACGAAATCCAAAATTCATCTCTCTTTTGCCTAAGGTTTTCTTTCCTCAATATTCACTTTGAATTTAATATAAGATTGCTGACTTAACAATGATGTATTTCAAGCTGAAGGCAGAAATGAATGTTGTATTAATAAATTGTTTAGAGATGGATTCAAAGAACATTTCATTATATAAACAGGGCAGCTATAAAGCATGCTTCATGGTCGTTCCATCATTCCTACCTGTAGCAGACTTGTGGAGATGACATCTATCAGTGTGACAGAGAATATTACACAAGTGATAGACAGTTATTAGCTGAAGTCCTGATATATTTACACCATGGGAAAATGCACTTGGTATTTTCTTTCTGGCAACTGCTCTGCTGTTCATAATTTGATGGAAAATTGATTAATCACACGTTTAACTCAATGCAAGATCTTCTGCACTGTAATAAATTATGGCCATTAATCAATAAGTACAAAGTAATTCCAGGAGTCTGGAGACATGCTGGCTTCTAATAGAAAAGCTTGCACTTGGGCCTTCCTGCCAGTGACCACTTCATCTGAGGTATTTTGCACCTGCCTCAATCCAATTAGATGACATAATTAATGAACCTCATTGCTCCTGATAATTTGTTATACTGAAAGAAGGAATGTTTTGGCACATCCATTAAAACCTGATGCACAATACTTTGTAGAGAAAAAAATGGACCAAAGCATCAGAAGGGCTTATGACAGGAATCTCTGAGTTCAAGCAAATGTGGGAAACCGTGATGAAGAAAGATACAGTTGCATTTGCTCAATGACTCTGACAAGGTATTTTCTCCACATTAAAAAGCTCAACTTGGCCTGTACTCAAAGTTTCATGCTATTTTGTTTCTTTTATGACAAATTAAATGGTATGATTAAAATAAGTGTTCAGGAAGTAGTGTTTCTTAGGCAATCTGATAAATGGCTCCTTGGTAAGTATCTGTTCTGGTTTCACATATCATAGTCCTTCTGCACCTGTTTTATGGAGCTAACAACAGGCTCTCAATAGACTTTAGTGGGAGAAAGTCTAGAAAGATAAAAGAAAACCAGTTTGCAGCTAATTCTGACACCAGGAAACGCCAGGAATAGATTGTATTTAGAGACTTTGAAAAACAATTAGCTGTGGATTATGGGACTAAAAGGCCTCTCCTAACTGTACCTGGGAAATACTTTGCCCATTTAATGCCTTCTAAGCTGTCAGTGAGCCGAACCTCAGTCTTAGTGATTAATGAAAAGCTGCAGGGCACAGCTAGAAGCTAAAGTCTCAATTATGAAAAAGCAGTAACTAGTTTAATGTGCTGATGCTTTTATGCTTAAACTGACAGCTTTGAAAAATGGCAATATTTCCAATCACAGTTTAATAATTTATCATTTCTCTATTGGCATGTCCAGCATGCACTGTTCTCACTGCTCTTTTCCCTGTTCTCAGATCCTGGTGTGATGACACCAAAAAGAATGCTCTGGATTGTTTGTTTGGTTGTTTGTTAGTGTATGTTTTTCACGAACATCTTCCTGTTCAGAAGCCAGAATCCATAAGTATAATTGCATCTATCTATCTATCTATCTATCTATCTATCTATCTATCTATCTTATCTGTCACTCATCTATCTTTCCATCTATTATCTATCTATTATCTATCTATTGTCTCTATCCATGATCTATCAATCATCTTCCCATTACTGCACAGTTTCCAATTAAGACCAGTATGAGGCAATGTTTTTTTTTTTTTTTGAAAAAATTAGAGACCAATAATCCCTGTCCAGTTTCAAGGGGAAACTGACATATCCATTCATGACAGATGCTTTTAATTATGTGTCTTCTATTACAGGAGAAAGTAGTTGAAGTCAGTGGAGGCATTCATTTAAGTCTAGCCTTGTTAAAGGAAAACCATCTAATTGTCCAGACAATGACTGATGAGTAAATTTCAGAGGAGTGCTTGCAGAAAGAGATGATATGCATTCTTGGTGGTGGTGACAAAAATGTATCTTGTAAAAATTATTAGGTTTAATTTTATATTTAACTGCAATAATAAGCCAGTTGATCAATATCAATAATCATTCCTTTGGTATGGCTTCAAGATTGCATTAGACTTTTCTACTTTATTAAGTGTACTTTACCAAAGTAGCTAACACAGTTACTATGGTAACTATCATTACCATGACTAGATATATGGGCAAGTAAACAAATGAATAAAGAGAATTCACAAAGCTGGTCATGGTCATGTATACTCACTTGTCACTTGAGAAATGAAGAGGGTAGATCAGGAGTCCAAATTCATCCTCAGCTACTTAACATTCTTGAGGTCAACCTAGGCTTCATAAAGCCCTATATCAAAAATAAAATAAAATAAAAGCTAGGCTGATATTTAATTTCAGCTAAGAGTTCTAAATGTTGACTGATTGTCAGAACACACTAAATGATTACCTGTACATAGTGAATGAACAGCACCTCTTAAATTTAAAGTTGAGGTTGCAGGAATATTTCCGAGTGTACACAGCAGATTCTATGTTGACCGAGTGGCAAAATATACTTCACATTCCTTAAATAGAATGAATGACAGTTCTATTTTTTGTTTTACTTTTTATTGATTTTTTGTGACTGTTATATCATGCACCTTAATCCCACTCAATTCTCCATCCTTTCATATCGGTTCTCTGTCCTTGCAACCTTCTTCCCAAAAGAAAATTAAATAAAATAAAATAGAATTTTAAAAAATCTTGTCTTGGAGGCTGTAGTGTGTCACACAGTACACCCGTTTGTGCATACATCTTTACTTGCAAATGTTCATTTCAATGAGTCATTGGTCTGGTTCAAGGCCTTTGGCTTCTGCTATACTAGTTCTTTTTTTTTTTTTTTTTTTTTGGTTTTTCAAGACAGGGTTTCTCTGTGTAGTCCTGGCTGTGCTGGAACTCACTCTGTAGACCAGGCTGGCCTTGAACTCAGAAATCCACCTGCCTCTGCCTCCCAAGTGCTGGGATTAAAGGCATGCGCCACCACCGCCCGGCGCTATACTAGTTCTAATGGACCCTCACGCCTTTCACGCACTCCAGCAGATTATAAATAGGGCAGATGTCAGGGTGGGCCGACTCAAAGCCCAGCAGCTGGGCCTGGGTGGTAGCTGAATTGGTTAACCTGCACCCTCACCTGTGCATGCACCTTCCAGCACTGCCACGGCTATGACTAGCTTACCTTCTGCATCCAGCAACGAGCAGGGTCAGCTCTCCTGTGCGTGTATCCTCCTGGCTGGCTCACCTGTGCCTTAGCTACCAGGGCCAAATCTACTGTATTGCCCAGTCAAGTTACAGGGCCCTGTTCTCCTTAGTGTGCACTCAGTGAGGGGTGGGCCAACATTCTTGCTTTCAAGACCTCAGGGCCAGGTCATCTGCCTGTGACAGTCAATGACGGGCAGGTTGTGTGTGTGTGTGGGGGGGTGGTGGAGGTTTGGGGGTTGGGGGGTGTATGGGTGTAAGGGTGTATGGGACATCTCGGGGCAAGGCTGGCTCTCCTGTTCTTCCCAAGGGTCAGTTCTAATGTGCTGCCCAGGCAAGGGGTGGGGCCAGCTCTCCTGAGTGTGGCGGCTGGCTGGCAAGTGCTGGCTGGGGTCAGCTTAGCACAGTGCCTGAGGCAGCAGTCCAGAGACATCAGCATGGCCATTGGTGGTAACATGAGCCTTGAACATCAACACGGACTGACACCAGATAATAGGACCACGTGCCCCATGATTTCCAGCAGCAGCATGGGCCAAAGTGTCTCCATGGCCTCAGATGGCAGCACAGGCCACTCAGATCAGCTTGTTCTTCCTCAGCACCTTGGCCCTCAGATACCCACATAGTCTTTGGTGGCAGCCAAGGCCACGGACATCTGACATCTGCTTAGCCTTTGGTGGAAACTTGGGCCAGAGCCATCGACACAGACACTAGCTACAGTAGGACCAAGAACCCAGTTATAACCATTGGTGGCAGGAGATGAGGGCCAGGACCTCACTAACTCCTCTTCATACTTGACTGTTCCTTGCTGCCCCCGCATCTCCAGTTCCACATTTCTCCACGGTGTCCGAACTCCTCGGCTTTGCTTTCTCTCTCACCTCTCCACCATGCACTCCGTCTTTCTCATCCTCCCACCAGACTTTTTTCCACCACAGAGAGCCTGCAGCAGGAGCCTGGGTATCTTCCGGTTGCTACAGGTACTTGGGGTATTAAATATTACACTGTAACTACCTAGTATTTTTCTGTATAGGGCTTTAAAAATAGAATAGATTATTAGTATTCATAAAATGCTTACAAATAGTATGATTGCTTAAAGATTATATACATATATGTTAATTTATTGCCTAGATTTTTTTTTTGATTTGTGATGTATCTTCTAAATAAAACAAATTCCAGGAAATATTTTCTTTCGAATTAAAAAGAAAAAGTATAGTTACAAAATCCACTTCTTATTATCTGATAGAACATAGTTTGATTATTTTAATTACTGTCATCATGGGGCTAGATACACTGTCTTTATGATAGCACATTGCAACTTTGTATATGAAAACATCTATGAGTGAGTTCATACAATGAGTTTCAAACAGGTTGGACTTTTGCTACTATACTTTTCAAGAAACCTTTGAATTAAAATGTACTTTCTACATATTTGTGCCTGTATGAATTAAGATTTGCAACACTGGTACCACTTACTAGGCCACATGTCTTCCGGGTTTTGATTAGACATTAGGATGTGACAAGGATTCAGCTTGAGTATTGGCACAGTATATTTTTTGTAAGTAAAAATATTGATCTCATAAAAAGGAAGTATGTGACTTGCAAAAATAAGATGCTTTGAAAACTTACTTAAAAGATAGATATAAGCTACCAATTGGGACAAAATATAAATTGATATTTGTAAGAACATGTATTTAGAACATTGTGTAAAATACAGCAACATGGAGATATTTGATTGATTGCATAAAATTATGAAAAACTATTGTAGCTAGTCAAATTAATGAGTTTATGGCATTGATTATTTTTCTACATCATTTTTTTTTCTGTAAAGAGATGACTAGGAGAGTGGGAGCCCATGCTTATTCCTCTGACTACACTGTTTCTACAGAAATTGCATGTTAGCAACGTATTCTTTTATTTAAATGCCTTTATTGTATTAATAGTATGTTGTCTCATTCAGCTTTTCATATCTAGGCATATTGTGGTAGGTTTTAATTTTGTTAGGGATATAATTTTCTTCTTGTACTATTTAATTAATGTAATCATGTTTTATTTTTTCAAGAACCAGTTCTCAAGGATCACTTGTAACTTTGAAGCTGATTTACCTTGAGCCCTTCTTTATGGATTAGATCTTTTAAACATAATCTGAGTTGGGTCAGTGATGATTCTTGCTTTTCTAGTCTTTTTCAGCAAGAGTTTGTGAGTTTCCCAACACAGCTTGAAAAGTACCATATGCATCGCTCTGTTCTCATCTGTTGATGTTGAACTACGCATATTAGCTCTGCAGACATTTTCTCACTCGTTACATATGTGGGCACATATTGATGCTAGCACATACCCCTACCCTCATACATCTAATACCTCCAAACCTCATGCTTTGCTTTGGATGTGTTTAGAATTTTAGTCATTTAATTAGGCCATTTTCCCCTTTTGTCTGGTCTATTCCCATATAGAACTTAAAGTAAGAGTTGTAGATCCCTAAATTCTTTTTACTTTAGAGAAGGAAAAAAAAAAAACCATTTAAATCTGGTTCCTCAGAGCATAGATAAAAGAAAAACACCCCCCTTCTCCCGCGCCACCCCAGAATGGCAGAAATAGCGTCAGTGTATTTCATTAAGGTTTGTGTTGCCCCATAATAGAATTTGGGGGAATTCTGAAAATTTCAAATAAACTGCTCCATCTAGGGGTAGTTTCCCTACTTATGAGCCAAGTCAGATTAAATCAGACAGGGTTATGTGGGAGTCCTAGCAGATGACAGCACTATTAGGGTCAGCTGCAAGATCTCATTATCTGCATCTGTCTGGTGACATCACTCCTCCTACGCTTGGATACAGTTCCTGATATAGCAGATACATTTCATCTGGTAACTGTCTAAGCAATCAGCAGTCTTTAATTTTGGGCAACTTTTAGTTAGCATCCTCTTAACATGTCAGGTAGCCATTGTAAATAATTAATTTTTTTCCATCATCCTATAACAGCAACGCAGAGAATAGCTATAATGATTACTGACATTTTCCATATCTTTGAATGTAGTAACTTCTGAAGAGAGTGTGAAATTTATTAAATTTCCACAGCACCCTATGAGCTAGGTGTCATCCTGTTTATACTCATGGGACACTGATGCACAAGGAGTTTACGTTGCTCATCTAAGTTCATGAGACTGGTTAATGAGTGCACAAGACAGTACATAGGTGGTCTTTCTTCAGAGGCTTTAGCTGGTCTACCTGGGAGGCCAAACCTTCCCTCGTACAACATAGGCAAAACAGGGGAGAAAGAGGTCATCTCAGACTAACCGCTGTAATGCCATTTCTAGAATCTAAACTTTTATACAAAATTTTTCTTACCATAACTTTTATTGATTATAATATATTTTGCATTGAGTTTTTTTTAGAAAATTTTGATCATATAGAATAAACTAGAGAGAACAAACTCATCCAGATTTTTTTGTTTTGTTTTGTTTTTGTTTTTGTTTTTTTTTTTTTTTGAGCCTATTGGCAACTGTGTCTTTGTATTGTACCATTCATATATAGCTTACCTCCTTCACACATTTCCCTTCAATTCAGACTGTATTTAATATGAGAATAAGTATAATTATTTGGACATCATAAAACTCTGTGTAAATTGTTTCTCTTAGTTTATTCACATCTCAACTTTGTGATCAGATTAATAACCATGCTTCAGAAGAACTTCACCTTGCCAATCCTGGTTCTGTTTTTAAAGTCTCGGCCAGATTTCAGATTCTCCAAAGGCCCTGTACTGATGTAAATGCATAAATGGAGCAAGCTTTAGTTATCAGAATCATTTGACTGGGGTATAAGGTTGTTTCATCATCCAATATTACATGTTCCTTGCTTAATTTACCCCATCTTTATATTATTATTTCCCCTTTAAATTTATTATACTTCAAAAATTTGAGAGCCTTCTACTTAGAAAAAATGTACAATCTAGGTACAATATTAAATTTATTATAAAATAATCACATTCCCAAGGAATCCATATTTTTCAAAAATGCTATCATAAATTTTCATTCAGTGGAGAAAAAGGATAATTTGACTTACAGTAAAAAAGTGATATTTCCCACGTGAATTCCACTGATAAAGTAGATTTTCTTATTAAAAGACAACATAATGAGTCATAAAACAAATCTAAAACACCATCTGAAATTTGAGCTGCCTAAATACATTTTGTTTATCCACAATCAAAACCAATTGCTTCTCACCTCAGAACTGCTAAGGCAGTCCCAAAAGGCCATGCTTAAAAGGTACCTTGTATAATAAAAAGACATTCATTCTTGCGTTCATCTTTAAGAAAATGAACAAGCAACAAGAACAAAACTCTTAGAGGAAACATCCCATGAGCATATTACCTCATCCTTTAAATGCTCCGACTTGTAAAAGTGCAGTTTCATTTGAAGGCAAGAGAGTGAAGTAGGAAAGCCACTGAAGGGTATTCTGGGTGAGAGTCAACTGTGTATGGGAATGTTTTGTTTGTTTGTTTGTTTTGTTTTATTTTTTGCTTAGCTACGAAGGTACACAGAGTACTCTACTGCTGTAGTAAAAGGTAGCCGGATTATCTCCAGCTAGCTGCAGGGATTGTCCATGAAGTTCCAAAATCCAATATTAAGGCGTCATGGAATCTTTCACTAAGGTTCTAGAAAGCAACTGTCTGTCAGACAGTGTGTGACATGGTTAGATCCCATGCAGAGGACCCAAGCACCTATAGAAGGAGTCTGTAAAGGTAAAACCCACATTGCCACGGAGACTCCAAGATATCAGAGATGCCAGAGGTGTGAATTGCCTGTGTACTACAATAGGAAGAACGAGTGGTGTGCTTTTACCAAGGAAATTGGCACCCTCCTCTGTGAATTTTTAATCTTAATAATAAAAGAATTTAGAAATAGACTCAAAAGGAAACTCAATGACAATTTTATTGGAGTTTGAATAAAACAAACAAACAATAAACAACAGGACAAGCAAATTGTCAGTACCAACAGCTGCCAGGAATGGGGAGATGGAGAGAAAGTCATGGCTTGTGAGTTAGGCATAATGGTCAGAAAAAACATATAAAGCTTAACAGTGTCAGGGGAAAACATGGTTAGGGTTTCAGTTGGTATTTTAATATAACTAAAGAGGAAAGCAAAGAAACACATGCTTAGTGTTGGCCATAGATCCGAGTTCAATGGGCACAGGAGTCCAGGGACTTGTGTTCCACGATAAATTATCTGTTTTACCAGGAACAAATAGCTAGAAATTTAAATAGAGATTTACTTATTTTAAAAAGGACTCTCATTTCTGAGACTAGGAGAGGGTTAGTAAGTTGAGGGTAAAAGTCCAAATGGGGGTTGGACTACAATGTTCCTCCAGCCCTTTATAAGACGTTTCCATAGAACCCATATTGTACTATTTTATTTCCCACAAATGTTCTGTTTGTTACATGAAGTCTAGGTTAAGTCTAAGAAGGACTGGAATTTCTCTATAACCTGGCCTGAACATGAACCGTGGTTGCATGAGATGCAGGTGAAGAAGGGAGTCCAATCTCTTACTGCAAACTGGCTTCTTTCACATGTTAACTGTGTTTCAGGTTGCATTCCCTACTCTCCTGCTACAGCACTACTACCCAGGGCTGTTGAAACCTAGATGATACTGTTATGAGCTCCAGATGCCAGACATGAGACTGCAGGATGGAGTGTCCTCCATGTTAGGACTTAGTCTTGCTTGTTTAATAGTTCCTTCCTGTCTTCTTTTCCCTTTCAAAATTGGAATGTTTGTCTGTGTCATTGTATTTTGAAAGTCTGTAACTTGTTCTTAATTTTTTTTCTTTATAGGGGCTCAGAGTTAAGAGATTATCTCAAAAGGACCCAAGGAGCTGAAGGGTTTGCAGCCCCTTAGGACAAGCAACAATATGAACTAACTAGTACCCTCAGAGCTCCCAGGAACTAAACCATCAACAAAAGAGTACACATGGTGGGACTCATGGCTCCAGCTGCATATGTAGCAGTGAATGGCCTACTCAGTCAACAATGGGAGGAGAGGTCCTTGGTCCTGTGAAGGTTCTATGCCCCAGTGTAGGGGAATGCCAGGGCCAGGAAGTGGGAGGGTAGGTTGGTGAGCAGGGGGAGGGGAAAGGAAACAGGGTTTTTTTTTCCCCTTAGGAGGGGAATCTGAAGGAAGTATCATTTGAAATGTAAATAGAGAAAATATCTAATTAAAAAGAAGAAAAAAAAGAGATTATCTCCTCTCAGACTTTGTACTTACAGTGTTTTTACCTACTGAGCTCTCTTGCCCATAGTTTGTGTTTCTCTTTTCTTTCTTCCTCTCTTTCTTTCTTCCTCTCTTTCTTTCTTCCTCTCTTTCTTTCTTCCTTCCTCTCTTCCTTCCTTCCTTCCTTCCTTCCTTCCTTCCTTCCTTCCTTCCTTCCTT
>JADRCD010227498.1:29866-42829 GCA_019843815.1 Montemys delectorum
CTTCCTTCCTTCCTTCCTTCCTTCCTTCCTTCCTTCCTTCCTTCCTTTTTTCTTTCTTCCTTCCTTTTTTTCTTCCTTCCTTTCTTCCTTCCTTTCTTTCTTTCTTTCTTTCTTTCTTTCTTTCTTTCTTTCTTTCTTTCTCTGTTAGACTGGATTTGTCTCAAATTTTAACTTCTTATTTCCAATTCTATTTGGTTCTGTTTTCTCTGAGTCCTCCTAAAAAGGTGTGTGATCTTGGAATTTTATTTTCTGCAGCTATTTAGTGAGTAAGTAGAGTGATGTACTTCACTTGTTTTTATTTTGTTTTGCTTTGTTTTGTTTCGGGCATATCTGGACTTGCCTAGCTATACCAGATAATTTTGCTTTATGCTGGTTTTACTTTAGAAACAGAGGTTTGGGATAGTGTATAGAGAAGATGTAGTTTATAGACTTTTGTAGAATGAGGAACATATCAATATTTAGATAGTGAAATGAAAGAGAAGTAAGGAAGAGGAGGAGGTATAGTATGACTAAGAAGGAAGCATAGCATTTGCAATATGGAGGCTATGATAGATGCCTAAATGTAGAAGAGATGAGGTTTTTGTAGATCTAGAAAAATGTGGGAACAATTATGAAGTCTTTTAAAAAAGATTTTATTTATTTATTTTATATATATGATGAGTGCACTGTAGCTGTCTTCAGACACACCAGAAGAGAGCATCAGATCTCATTGCAGATGATTGTGAGCCACCATGTGGTTGCTGGGAATTGAACTCAGGGCCTCTGGATGAACAGTCAGTGCTCTTAACCACTGAGCCATCTCTCCAGCCCCAACTATGAAGCCTTATTCTGGTAAGATGGAAGAAATATATACAACCTTGTAACTAATTACATAAAAAACACACAGAAAAACTAGAATACTATAATGATAGAAAAAGGACAAAGGTGATACAAAGACTTACAAAACATCACACCCACTGTCTTAGTCAGAGTTCTCTAGAGTCACAGAACTTATGGTAGTCTCTGTGTAGTAAAGGGATTTGTTGATGACTTACAGAAACCCTGACTAAGACACCCACCAATAATCTATTCTAGTTTGTAGTCTCTTAGTTTTATAAAAATTGGACATTCAGCCTAGGTGCTTAAGATTTCTAGAGCCAATTCTTCATGAAGTTCAGCTTTGGAGACCAGTGGAACTTGATATTGATGGCTATGTGTTGTTGTCAGGGCAATCCATTCTAGTCCAGATAGCAACAGAGCCCAAACTCCTGACCCACAGGCTTGTGTCTGCAATGACTGGTTGGAGTAAAAATCCCTGGCTCTATTCTGATCTCTGGATCAACCAGCTAGCATCAAAATGTCTAAGACCACATCAGTTTCTAGGGCTAGGGTGGATCTCCAGTCCTTGACTGGCCTCCAAAAAGGACATTTTGAAGAGGTCACTATTCTGTCATCTTTCTTTGGGCTTCAACATTTCACCTGCTCTTCACACACAGCTGACTGTAGTGCAACAATGATTCCTCTAAGTCACCCTTCCTTCTGTTTCCAGCAATGAGCTGGGCACTAAGATCCAATTGGACCAGTGTTTTCCAACTGAATTTTCTAAGTCTTTTTCATTCCTTGCCTATGGTTTTTCAGACCTCCCCCTTCCTGTTCATATTTATCTTTTGTCCTGTGAAGCATGCACACATTTACCATCACTCTGAGGTTGGCACTCCCTTCTCATTGTTCTTCAAACCATTCCCATATTTTTAATAGAACCTTGGGCAGGTTCCTTCTTCAATAGTCTTTTGCTTCTTTGTAAGCTCCAATTGTCATCAGCAGATAGAGGGCCATCCATGTACTTACTGGTACCTTTCCTATTCTCATGTTCATGTGCTCAGTCTATTGCTTGAGTTATTGAATTTACCAGTAGATGTGCAGCTCCTTAGCCATTCAATTTTGTTCTGTTTTCTTCTATTTTTCTTCCTTCAGGGACTCTTGAATTTGCTTGATAAACTTTTCTGTGCTTTTTTAACACTTAATTTAAGATTGCTTTGTACTCTGACCAGAGTTTCTCATATCCTCAGAGATGTCAGTATACTTTGAAGGCAATATTTTAAAGACCATTTTTCTCTTCTTGAATATGGAGTTCTCCTTTTGTATATTACATTCTTGATGTTATTCCCTAGATCTCTTCCTAGCAAGATCAGGGGATTGTGCCTTAAATTCAGAAAATACACAGTAGGAATGATAGATGAGCACACAGAAGTCACAAGAGAGAACACATTCCTGGGTTGCATAGTTCCAAAATAAAGTTTCTGCTTCTTAATCAGTGTTCACCTGGAAAACAACAATCGAACTCTTCTGGTTTTTTTCCTAGTGTTAGAAATTCAGTAATTGGAAAGACAAAATCGATTTTGGGATAAGATTTACCCACCAAATGATGTCAGTGCTCCTGAAGGTTTTTAAATTACTGAGTAAGCAAGCTTCCACCAGTGAAGGGTTCGGATGTTCACAGGAAGCCCATTTGGTAGCTTATTTCAAGATCCTATCTAAATGCCTTTTCATTATATCAGTTATAATGAAGCTACTTCATATATATAATTGTGTGGTGAAGTAATGGAGACAGTATACTATTGAACAATGTAAAACAAGTCAGACAGATTGGTACTTCTTTGGAGCTCTGTTAGTACTTAATCTGCTTCTGGCCACCCACTGAGCTGGCCTGGAAGAAGCTGTCTTTTGATCTCTTTTGTGAAATGACCTTTGAGGGCAAAAATAGATGAGAACAAGCCTTAAAAGGCTTGTTATAAATATTCTGTTTGGATCATGTATCTTTCCAAAATGCCAGAAGAAAACGCTTAACTAAAAAGGCTAACTTTAATGCCTCATACAAAAGGCTAAGTTTACTGTTAGAGGCTGCTTAGAATATGTGTTAGTCAACAAATTTACCACAAAGGTCCCAACAACATCCTTGTTCAGAGGCTTAAGGAAAACCAAGGAGGAAGAAACTTCCATGATTATAATCCTGCAGCTGCTATTGGAATATTTCTACATCCCTTCTCCCTGTAATCCTCAGTCGTTGCCATCTATACAGTTACCAAAAGCTCCCATCTGCCACCAGAAGCCACACACACCCTCAGGAAGGAAAAGCGCACTTTAATGACACCAACAACCTCTATCCCTCCCTAATAAAAATCAGTGCTTATTACAGCCCATGTAAAGGCTTCAGGTGAATATGCCCTGTGAAGATCAGATGCAAACCATTCCAAGATGCTTACAAGTTTGTGCTTATTTAGATTAAGCAGATGTGTGGTTGAGAAGCCAGGATGAGATTTCTCTTGGAAAAGAAAGAGGATATGTGGACGTTGATTCTCTTTTATAGGATTTAATCCATTATTTATTAACTCATTTATCCAATACAACAAGCCAAGTGACAGAGGCAGTTGCTAGCACCAGAATGAGGGCCCCAAATTCTCCAATCCCTGCTGACTGACTCATGTGGCTGTGTTTTCATGGTTGCTATGATTTCTATGATTCTTTTCCATGGACAGCTGCTGGATTTGTTCAGGTACGTTTTGTTCAACTTTAACATTTCTCTTAGAACTGGCTTCCATTTTTGTTTACTTATGCACTGACTAACACCTGTTTTCATTATGGAGAGGTGGACAAGATACAGACCTTCTGTGTAGGTAGTGCCGTCGCAGAGAAAATGCCAGTGACTTATAGGAAGGGTCAGTTCAGAACTTCAGCCACAATAGTTTAAACCCTGGTGAAGAGGGAAGCTCCGTAGAATTGTGTCTGAACATCCGTGTTGTCATAAAGAAAGCTCTGTCATGCATGACGTTAACATGATATTAAAGGGAAACCAACTATCAAAAACGATTGAAATGGTTTAGGCGTCCTGATGTAGAAAATGCTTTCGTAAAATAAGTTAGTCAGAACACAGGACAGAAATGGAAAGAGGAATTCTGAGGTAGAACGTAAGTTTGTGAATATTTAGAAGAAAATATTTTCTCTCTCTTTCTGTGTTCCTGTGTGTGTGTTTGTGTGTGTGTGAGAGAGACATGTGCACGTGTGCATGTGTGTGCTTGTGTGTCTGTATCTTTCTGTCTGTCTTTCTGATATGCAATGAGGAAAGCTTGTATGGTAGAAGGAGTGAACAAATAAATAAGTGAGTGGACTGATAGAGAAATAAAATTATTGAACATAAATGAAGAAAATAGTCCTACTAAGAAAGAGAAATTAAATTTAGAGGAAGTCTATTTGAAATTTATTCTATGATTTTATTTTAAATGGATAGGTTATAGTTTGGAAGCTTCACACACTAAAGTTACATAAGTACACTAAATTTTAGAGACATCTGAAACTTGGGGTGTATGTGACCTTACAGAAAAAAGAAATCATTACTTAACACAAGTCAACAAAAAAAGAAAAAGAAATTTTTAGCAAATTTGTTGTGTATAGAGGAGATATTTTAAGTGCCAGAAATGTGTTTAAATGATTTTTAGTCCTAATATGAGATGTCACCATTCTGACTTTAATACACATTTTATGTGTTTAATGACTTGTAACAATGTTGGAAGTTTTTTAGAGCCTATGATTTTAATTTTTGTGGCTGTAAGTGTGCATTTTATAGAAGGTGAAAGTTAGCCTTTAAGTATGTATTCAGTGCATTTAACAGCTGAAAAGAAGAAGAGTTGAATGAAGAAAAGTAAACAGACCAATGAACACAGGTTCCCACTCTCACTCTATCCCATAGTAAACCATCATTGCAGGTAGCACTTTAGTGTCCTTTTTTCAGAACATACATCAATATATGTGCATTTCTCAAAATAAAACATACTACACAATATCTTTTTTCTTTTTGGTAATTTGCTTTATTTACTCAATACATTACAAACCCTTTTAACAGTAAAATTAGTGACAGGATGATTTATATTTTAACCTGTCTCACAATTAGCAGAAGTAGTAATGGACAGTATTTTTATCATTGATGTCTATAGTACACATACTCTTCAGATGTTTAAATGTATCATGAGGCATTTTGGATCCATATCACACATTACTTTTTTAAAACAGTGCTATAAATTGCCAAATATGAATTTTTATGCTCAAGCAATATAAGAATGCTTATTTTTTTCCTGAGTTTTAATTTTTCTATCATTTTTAATACTGCCTCTAGAATAATGTTTCTGTTTGAATTAGTCAAAGGGAAATTTTAATATATTTTTGTCATGCTGTATTTCCTCTTTTGCATTCTTCTAATCTTCACTAATTTTTCAAGTGAAATAATTGGCTTTTATAGAACCATAAGGAATATTATATCTTAACATTTCACCTCTGACATACATTAAACATCACTCTTACATTTCCTAAAAGGAGAACGCTTTAAGAAATCTCTATTTTCAGTAACTACAGTAAGTCAATTAATAAAGCAATAAGGAAAGTCTTACATTTTAAATTTCATGTTCAATATATAAAAAATATATCAGGGCTGTTCTATGTACATTGACTTTATAACAGAATTCTATGACTATTTTGTTTAATTTATTCTTACCAAGATCTGTTATCCACTAATCATGCTGATTGTGCAATATTGATCCTTTATGACATCATTAAAACAATAAGCTTTAAGATACAGAATATTTTAGAAATAATATTCAAAATATAGGATCTGTTAGAATTATCCAAACAAGAAGCATCATTAAATGGTCAGAATTTATCCTTTGACAGTTGTAATCTTCAACCTCATATTATGACTTCTCCAATGTTGGAAGCCAGACTAAAACCTCAACCTTTGTTGGTTTGCTTATAGGTAGGTTGGCCAATTGTCCTTTCCCCAAAGCAGTGACAATGTTTATCAATTGGCTTAGTGAAGCCCTGGTGCTTCCTGGGCAAGTTTTCCCTGTATTTCTCTCAATGAACTGAGGGTTTCCATCCCGTTTTTATTTCCTGACAGTACAAAGTCTGTCTAGAGTTCATTCACATAATGAATCGTGTGGGAAATTAATTCCGTCGGGACTGTGATTGTTTGGTTTGCCACGAGACACACGAGACATTTATGACTTTCCCCTTCTGTGCTATTCCAGTGCTATTCCAGTTGAAAGATTGCGACATAAATCTGCAGGCATGTTCTGCAAAGTTCATATCTGTATTCGTTACCTTTAATATTAATAGGGATGTATCTTTAAAGTGAGTAAATTGAGAAAGTGGCTGAAACTATAGTTTATAAAAGAAGATTAGTGGGTTTAATATGCACTGGAGAGTAAAAGAAAAATCTTATTACTGTATGGAGAAATTACCTCATAAAGAAGCTAATACAGCAGGCTAGGGAGCAATTTTTAACAAGGATTTTATGATGTGCAAGTGTAGGCAAGTTAATGAACTTATCTTTCTAGTTATTTTCAGATTGTAATGATGCTTTTCTTTTCTAGTTCTTGTGCTTTAAAAAGTAAAATACATTTAATCACCTACAATAAACCTAATTCATTACTTTAATAAATCAAGTACAATCTTATACTGTACACTTAAATGTTCTTGCAATAATGCTGGGAGGCAGATCAGGTGCTAAACTTTAGCACAGATTAGAGCAAAAGGTAGCCATGCAGCTTATTTATTATTTAAATTAAACCTTCTCATTTTGATAGTGCAGTCATTGTGAGAAGATTTGACTCCCTTCCTAGCTATTGGACTTAGAAAGCCGAGACAAAAGAATGAGGAAATATTTTATTCTAATGACCATCCAGTTCTTTGCAATATGACTATAAATTCTTTGAAATTCACACACACACACACACACACACACACACACACACACACACACACACATACACACACCCCTTTCTGAAGAACTATGTTTTCTATAGGAAAATTGTGCTAAGGAACCAAATGTAGTCAGGATGACTCACTCCAAGCACATTCTTCCAACTTGGTAGAGTTTTTTTAAAAAGATAATGCCCGAAGTTTTCTGCTCAGAGATAAATAACATACTGTTAAAATTTCAAATCAATTACTATGATACTTTCTAACAAAACTGGATGAACTTATTAAGAAAATGAAAGAAGAAATGGAAATAGGTAAGAAATGATCTGAAAAGTAAATTTCTTCACATTAATATTAAAACTGAATCTGTTATAACAAGTTCAGTAGTTCAGTTCCTATTTTCCCTTGTATGGTACCAACACATGTAAACACCCAAAGTAGGACCCTCTGCACCTCTCTCTCTCTCTCTCTCTCTCTCTCTCTCTCTCTCTCTCTCTCTCTCTCTCTCTCTCTCTCTCTCTGTGTGTGTGTGTGTGTGTGTGTGTGTGTGTCTATGTGTGTGCGTGCATGTAATTTAAACCAGAATGGGTAAAGTATAAAATAATATATATCACCTTAGGCCCTATACACAATTTAGACAAACTTTTGAGATAAGAACACATACTTCTCTAATATTAGCATTCTTCTATCATACTTAAATTCACTATGATAAAAGGATTCATGAAGAAATAGCCATGTTTCCTCATTTGTAAAATACAATCTACTGGCTGGCTAGCCCTAGAGCATGGATTATCTAAAGTTAGTATGACCTGCATGACTTAGCAGAGAAGACACTAAGGCTGTATTATAGGCCAGTATGTTTATTCTGACTGCAAATGACTCTTCCTTTGGGGGAAGAATGAGACAGATTGTATTGACCTTCTATATTCTTGGCAGGCTGGCTGGTGACAGAGACAGTGTCATAATCTCTCAGAAAGAAATTTAGGAAAATGCAGTAGATGTTTGGGTAGAGTGGCAGAGCCAGGACTGAGTCAAGCTCTGTCTAGGCAAAGCCTGCATGGATGCCCAAACCACTCGATATGTCTGTGTCTCCCAAAGCCATTCCTCTTCAGTCTTTTAAAAGCATAATGTTCATCAATGTCACTATGTTTTAACTGAATAAACACCTTTAGAATTTTATTTGTCCTGCCGCAGACACAAGAATCATCCTATCAATATGTAAATGGAGCAATGGGTTGAAAGTGGGTAGATAGAACATTAATAAGTTAAGGTACAGGTGCTTTAGACTTGCATATCAGTGTGGTGGAAGTGAGTTTAGTCACTCAGTCTTTGGCAGTGAATTAGTCTTGGATGAATCTTAAGTAAAATAGATAATGGCAAAGGATGGTGAAATGTGATCGACAACTATAAGGTGCTATCTAAGATCTCTCTAAACCACAAAAGTGACTGTTTGGCAAATCCTCAGACGTCTGAGGCTATAGAAGGATTAACTCAGTACAAGATTTAATTTCACATAAAATAATGCTTTCGCTTTCAACTCACAGTATAACAGACACTACCTTCCTGCTTACAGATGTTTAGACTTAAGTGTTTTCTCCTCTCTGTTCCCTTCTTTTCCTTATGCTCTTCTTTTCTTTCTTACTAGTTGTCAACAGTTACACAGTTATTGTCAAGGATAATTTCTATTTTCTATTAAAATGCAACGGAAAATCAAAATGTTTAAAAATATCTTAAAAATGTTGTTAAGAAAACCCTACCACCTATTCTTTCTTCATCCGATCAACAATAGCGGGTATTAAATTCAATAGTCTCTTTTGCTGACTTAAAAGGCATAAGGAGTTAGTGATGACCAATAAACTTAAACAGATGGGAATCTCTCTGAATAAAATTGATAATTGATAAAAAAAAAAGGCATAAGGAAGGAATCAGGAAATGTGCTCATACAATAATTCATATCAAGACTGGGCCGTACTCATCAAAACTCTTAGAAAATGGACCAGAGTGCCTAGTAGTTTATAAGCCACATAATAATTTTTAAGAAATAATTTTATATAAAATCTTTCTATAAATTATTTATTAGAAAGATGGCTTATTTATTTTTTGTGTAAGATATTATTTTTAATATTAATTTGTGTACATGAATGTAGCACACTGGAAGAGGGGCTGGCTCCCCAGGAGCTGGAGGCAGAGCTTCCTGTGAGCTGCCTGATATGAGTGCTAGGTCCTCTGCAAGAGTAGTAATCAATACTAACCTCTGAGCCTTCTCTCTAGCCCAAGTGTTTAAATTGCACTTCATTCATTCATTCATTCATTCACTCATTCATTCATTCTTTCATTCCTGCATGCATGCATGCATTGGGTGGGGAGGCCACAATTCACGAGCATGCTTCTATTTTTCCGTTTTTGTGGGTGCTGGATGCTGAATTCAGATTGTTACTATCACTTGACAACACGTGCCTCTGCACACTGAGAAAATGCCTCTATGTGTTGTTCCAGATTCGATTCTTCATTTCTTAATGTAACAATGTTAATATAATAATTTTAATGTGACAATTTACTATAATTAAAAATTCCTCACCTATTCTCAAACTATGGTCTTGAAAATCAAATAGGTTTGAGAACTTACTTTTTCTTTTATTTCTCTTGCTAGGACATTAGAGTCATTGGAAGCTTTTCAAACATTGTTTGGCTTCTTTTCTTTTTGATAGTGTTCTGTAGGCAGTTAATTTAAAATTGGTCACCAATGCCACTGGTTGTAAGTTCGATGGCATTATCAGTGATTGTCTACCACAGGGTTGCACATCGTCGAAGAGTCCACGAAGAGCAACATCATCCATCCTTATATACGTAGCATACATATGTGTATGTATGTGTATGCTATTCCTAGTGTTTGGAATAAAGAAGTAGAAAATTAATATGAGTAAATGATTGTGTAGATCAGTGTTCCCAACCTTCCTAACGCTATGACCCTTTAATACAGCTCCTCATGTTGTGGTGAGCTCCCAACTGTAAAATTATTTTCCTTAAAATTTCATAACTATAATTTTGCTATTGTTATGAATCATATTGTAAATAATTGACATCTCGGATGGTCTTAGGCAAACCATGTGAAAACACCCCAAGGGGATCATGACCCACAGGTTGAAAATCACTAATATAAATGCAAAGATTTATTTTGAAATTACTTTTCTTGATAATTATTACTTTGCTGACACGAGAATGTAGCATAATAAAAATCCTGATACATAGCATTTTCCCACTCATTGGAAATGCAGTTTTATCAGCTCCTATTGCTTCAGCGTTTAGTCTTGCTTAACAAATGTTATGCCTTTCTTAGGCTTCTCCAGCCTATATGAAGTCCATGACTTCTCAATTCCCTTGTCCACAACTCAGTTCCAATCCTGCTGAACACACTGGCTCTTAGACGTGTGGATAATGTCACCTATCTGGTTCTTGTTAATGCTTTCCAAACATCCCTGCCCCATATTGTGACATGGTTTCATTTCTCTGTTCTATTTGTCTCTACTTCCTACTGTTCTGAATACAGTCTTTCTCCTTTATTCTGCTTGCCAATGAGAATATTCAACATGAATATTTTCCATTCATAAGTTTATTCTACAGATAAATGATGATGCTTCTTCCCACATAATCCAGACTACAGAGGGCCAATCCTGTGTAATATACATGTTATAAATATTTTAATTTTAAATTTAGACTTTAAAGACCAGGGCAGAGGTTCAACTGGCAAGAAAATAGCATATTTAAAAACCCATGACTCATACTGCATCAAGCAGGATCTTACATTCTTGTTTGTTATTAGCTTTTGTTATTTACAAAGCCTTTACATAAATAAGTACCCATTGAAGACTCACAAAGCACTCTTCAAAACCATATATTAGAACAAATTTTCTGAGTATTTTTGGCAGAAGACAAGTGTAAAGAGGATGTATTCCTACACAAAAATAGACACACTGCGCCCTTAACTACAATAAAACTGGAACACATCTGCGTACGGCAGGTGGATGAGTTATGCTAATCCAAAGGCTTTTCTGACTCATGGTCTAAGCCACAACATAACATACACTTAAGACGTTCAGGGATGGAACATGCTCCTCCATGCCCATTTTGAATCAGGTGTATTTGTAATCAAGGCTGCAAATCTCTCAGCCAGAGCTGTCAGCCTCCCAGGCAGCTTTAAAGTCAGCTGACAAATCTGTCTGTGGAGACACAGGATTACACACAGGGCCATGCTGATCTTGGCCAGCTCAACAATATTCATTTGCATGTGTTTCTGTTTTTCAGTTTGGCTCTTGGCCTCATGGAATAGCTTTTCTTTGTCTACACTTTCGACGGACCACAACATGGTACAGAAGGTGTTCTGGAGAAGCAATTTACAGGGGAAAAGGTAGATTACGTATGCCAAGAATTAAAGGTAATTACTTTACTTCTACTGCATACAGTATCTGAGAAGTCAATAATCCTTGTCTTTACTTACTCATAAGATGATCATAGGCAGGAAATTTGATAATGAGCATAAAATACTTTAGAAGTTTCAATGTTCTTCAAATGTGTGCCTTTTCTCTATTTAGAATTTTCCAATAAAAAGTACATTCAAACACATTTTCATGAGTACATGTGTGTGTGTACATGTACACACATGATTTTTGAGACAAAATCTTGTTTTATTTTATGTCTAATCAGAGGATAGAGGTATGTGCCATTACAGCTGAATAAACGTATATTTTAAAATATGTGTAAATGAACCAACATATTTTAAAATCTCCCCCTATATGTGATATAAATATATTGTAGAGGACATTTGCTGACAAAATGAAGTGACTATAAGTTATAGAAATGGAAGTGACAACTTGGTTATAGATTTCTGTAGAGTAGGAGGGTAGCATGAAGTAAGTTCATTTATAGAAGCTTGAGGGAAAAAATCTGCTTAAATAATGCCTCCTGTTGCTGCTCCTCTTCTTCCTCTTCTTCTTTCTCCTTCTCCTCACCATTCTCCTCCTCTTTTCATTTAAAAAAGATTAAACTACATCACCATGTCTTATTGTTCTAACTAGGACTCCCTGTTGGAATAGTAACCAGTGCCTTATCCGCTCCCTTGCTCTGGATCAGGGCAGGACACTTCTTGAGACATTGCTGCGTCATTGTGTGTCCTTCCCTGACTCCCTAGAACTGGGTTTCAGGGAATAGTGAGGGGAGAGGATTCAGCCACAAACCTCCATTTTCCTCCATTTTGTCCCAGAACTATCCTCTGGTGTCAGAAGGAAGGTGTTCAACCAGAGCAAGCAAGGCATCTGTCCCAATAAGGAAATGGCTTCTGTAAAGGAGGGCTCTTAGCCAAACAGTAAAGTGAGTTGGTAGTACAGAAACAGGGCTCATAAACCTTTATGATCTGTTTTCCACACAACTTGGCTCAGGAAGTGCAGTTGTAGTGGATTGTGGGAGGATTATGGTCATACCAACAGACTGAATCACTTGTGAAGGGTCCTGAAATTGAGTAGATGAAGGGAATGAGTCTAGTAGTTGACTCAGCTCTTTTACTCCCTTTTCTGTTTGAGGGGAAGTCTTTGTATTTCAATAGAAGAAGACATCTGAGAGGCCCTATGACTGTGTGGAGGGAGGAGATAGCAAAGACTCCCCACCATGGGATAGGGTGGAGGGATTCCAGGTCTTTGAATGGAAATGAAGATTCCCATCAGAAAACTTGCAAACAGTAGAAATGCTAAGATGACTGAGCTCTAACCTATGATTCATTGTAATAGTTGGTGGCTACAGCTTCTCTAAAATAAGAGCTTTCACATTGTAGGCTTGCGACAGGACAAACATAGAGTTGAGTGGCCAAGACAGCTCCACAGGACCTGTGTATAGTAGGAGAAGAATGAAGACTGTGGCAACTAGGAGACAAAGAATCCTATCCATTACTTCATGCCCTGTAATTGCTTCAAGACCAAGCTCCCATCAAGTTTCTGAGAGCCACGATTTGCTCTAGGGCAAACATTCCAGCACCATTGATGACCACTTCTCTGCAGTGTGTAACCAGTGCTTAGTTGATTCTGTGGATCATGTTCTGCTGTACTAGATCCCTCAGGCTCCTATAATTCTTCTCCTTCTCCTCTCCCATGGACTTCCTCAATCTCTGAGTATAGGGACCTGATGGATATCTCCAATTTGAATGCTCTCTCTCTCTCTCTCTCTCTCTCTCTCTCTCTCTCTCTCTCTCTC
>JADRCD010227499.1:8357-19060 GCA_019843815.1 Montemys delectorum
AACATGTCTGAAATCAAAAATGGACTTATGATATCCGTATTTCCTTCACAGCAGCAGCCAGAGTTATCATTCCAAATATTTTAGCACTGGATAGATTAGACATAAAACCAAAGATGGGTTTCCAGCCCAGGCAGTGACACTATTTTTTGCTTAATGTTTCTGGCCACGTCAAACAAAACACTCTTGTGAACTGCAGTGTATCCATTAGCTGGTGTATAAATCATACATAATTATAATATCCTTCACCCCAAGGGGCTGTTAGTATTTCCTTTAGAAAAGTTACACAGTTGATACCAGCACCTTGCTAATAGATCGGCCCTCCTGGAAAATACAATTAAACCCCATGCAGGGACGGGAAGTAGTTTTGCATGCCTGCTGTCACTGTGGGTTTCAGACACAATTGTTTCCCACAATGGCTTAACCACCACCAGCCCAGAAGCCCCGCATGGGAGATTGTGCCAAGGCAGGCACCGCTAGCCCCAGCCAGGCATGGAGCCAGGTCTACAGAGGGCCTGGCAGACAAAATCCTCCAAGCCAGACAGCATCCTGCTGAGACAGTGGAGGGCAGGATGTGAGGCATCTGGACCTCAGGGTTGGAGCTCCCTTGGAGAAGGTCTGGGGAGGAGACTGCTTCATCTCAGCAGACTGAGTAAAAGCTCTAGACCAGTTGCTGGGCACTGGCCATGCAAACACAGGCAAAAGAAGAAATAGATTTTTTGGACTTGCTGGACTATCCTTCCGGTGATAAACTCTTGTTGCAAGAAAATAAAGTGGACAGCATCTGAGAAATGACATGTGATAAGGAATCTGGTCTCTACATACATGTGAGTGCATACACACATGCATACACACATGCACACACACATGCATGGCACTGGTGTATGCATGAATGTAGATACACACATTAAAATAAAACAAGAAGTATTCAGCATAATAGTTATTTAAGGGATGAAAGTTTCTCATTGGAAGCAATGGTTAAACATGAGTTCCAGGAAATCTACACTCTATTTCAGAACCTTTGTTCTTGTTCATTTGACCCCAGGTCACCATTACTGGTGACTCAAGTATTTCTTGACCTCATTCACATCTTTTATATTTACATACATTTGAGGACCACCTGTAGCATGATAATCTCAATATTGTTAGGAAGTTTTAAAAAAACATAAGCAGAGTTGTCAAAAATTGGTGGAAACATTCATTCTTTTTGCAAAGAGAAAATGTTAACCATTCCTGTAGGAATGAATAGTGAGACAGAATAGAGATAAAATAATTTTGTTTGACTCAAGATTACAAAGAGTTGTTTCAAACTTCTGCTGGAAATGATGGTATGTACCTGTTAACCCAGCACTTGTGAGGTGAAGGCCAAGGAGAGAAATCAAAGGCTCAAGGTCAGTCGTTGCTGCATAGTGAGTTCAATGTAAGTCCAAGCTACATATGGAGTCTATCTAAAACAACTAAGGAAGCTGATGGAGCGCAGTGACACAACTTCTGCTGGGCTGATACAAGATCCTGAGATAGGTCTCCAGTCACAAAGACATGTACTCATACACATAAACACTTAAATTCTTAGAGATGGCTCTATTCATGACATATTTAGACATAGGATGTTTTTTTCAATAATTTTTATGTATTTATTTATGGTGGAGGCATGTGCCATGGGCCATCTGTGGAAACCAGAGAACAACTTTGGGAGTCAGTGCTCTCCCTTTCCCATGTACATGCAGGAAACTGAATTCAGGTCTTAAGGCTTCATATTGATAGATCCATCTTGTCAGACCTGGGGACAGTCTTTACAGGATTAACATAATCATAGTGGGAATTAGTCTAATATGACTAGCATTGATATGGAAAGGGGGATTTGAACCATGAGAGAGATTCACAAAATAGAACTCCACAAGAAGATTCAGTCAGAAATGAAGGAGATACACTTAAAAGCCAAGGTACAAATATCAATGATCGACCTTATAGAACAACAGACACTAGTTAGTCCCTAAAAGTAGAGTTAAAATATAGAATGTACCAACCCCACTGCTACTCTGATCTACAGCTCCCAGCCTTCAGAAGGTGAAACAGCTACTTTCTTTTCTGTTGAATGTACTGGGGATACCACCTTCTTTTCTGACAGCCCTAGCACCAATGAAATCTCTCTGTCTCTTATTGACAGAGGACATTAGCAAAGGTATAAAGATTTGCTTCAAATGGAAGAATTTCTCTTATATAAACTCAGGAGTAGGAAAGATAATAAGATAATGGAGTCAGGCCTGGTAGTACATGTCTATGATCTCAGAGACCTGAAGTTAAGGCAGAAAGATTACAAGCTCAAAATTAGCTTAAAAAAAGAATTAACTGAAGAAGAAACTGATTTCCTACTTATCTTTAGACCTTTTATCAACATAGTCTTAGCAGTCCTTGTTTCCTTGTGGTTGCTTGTTGTATAAAAACTTTACCAAAGCTGGAGTCATTTGATAAAGAGGAAACATCAACTAAGAAAATGTCCCAAACAGATTGTCCTATAGACAAGGCTATTGCCATTTTCTTGAATAATGATTGATTTGGGAGGACTCAGGTCACTGTGGGTGATGCCATCCCTGGGCTGATCCTGGGTGCAAAGAAAATCAGCTGAGCAAGCCCTGAGGAGCAAACCAGTAAGCAGTACTCCTCCATGGCTTCTTTATCAGATCCTGCCTCCAGGTCCCTGCCCCTGTTTGAGTTTCTGTTCTGACTTCCTTCAGTGATAGACTTTGATGTGGAAGTGTAATGGAAATAAACCTTTTCTTCAAGTTGCTAGTTTGGTCATGGTGTTTGATCACAGCAATGGGAACCCTGACTAAAACATCCTCAACCGTGTTTCCATTCCTTTACACAACACTGAACTGCAGGGCAAAATTGAAGAGATAAAGTTGAAACTCTCATCTGATTTGAGGAAGAATAAAAGACTAGGCATACAACCAGTGTCAGAACACTGACCTCATAGACAGAAGGCCTTGGATTTATTGCTAGCACTGGAAGGAAGAAAGGAAACACAACCCTCCATGTCTATTTCCCTCTGTTATTCTGGAAGCTTAGAGAAGGTACATGAACTGTAATGTGACTTATCTCACAGACACTTTTTAAGATCTTCCTTTGCTCATGTCATGTGAGCTTGAATTTGTACCTTCCTAGATTTCTTAGAGTCCTGTCTCCCAGGACATTGTAGAATAGCAGCTTTCTCTGGACTGGAATACATCACTATAGAGGGGAGCTTCTTCAAACTATGAAAGTTCTAAAAGGGGCTCCTAGAAATAAACAACTTGCGACTCTCATCATCTCATGAAATTTGGTAAACTCACAAGACTCTACACCCCAAGGTTATATAATCAGTGAATTCTGTCTAATGGACAGATCCCCAGGACTCCAACCTCTGTTGTCCTCACCAGCACGGGCATGGGTATTCAGTGATATGGCTGCCTTTGAGTGATGGCACTTCTATAACTCACCTTTCATCTATACTTCTACAAGTAACTCAAAAAAATAGTAGTTCATGAAGATGGAATGTGTGATTGTATCCACTGGTCTGTTCTAAGTTCCTATCTTGAGTCGGTAGACATTTACTCACATCTCCCCCAGGGATAGTGTCAGACAACACATACCCCATTCTTCCATATAACCCCACAGGTTCCAGGCTGCTGGGGGTCTAATGTGTGATATTGGGCAAGAGGCAAATGAAAGGACCAAACATCTTTTTTGTGAACAGAGATTTGTTCATGGATCACTGTGAGAATGGAGCAGTACCTCGTGAGATTTGCTAAGCAAACAAAAAGCAAATCCTTTCTAAACATATTTAGTTAAAGGAGATGCAGGCAAACAGCAGTCTCAAAAGCAGTCAGAGCAGACACCTGGCTGGACACTTTGCTTCAGGTAAGCAGGCTTCTGGCTGCAGGGGTGAAGAATATAACGAGTAAAGGAGCAACAGCTATTTTAGTTACCAGGATTTAGCATGTTTTACTGTGCATGTGAGCTTGAGGACTCCTCCATGCGTGTTACTCAGCCATGTGTTACAGAGAAGAATACATAAAAGGTACTTGTACCATGCAAAGCCATATAGCCCCTGAGTGCCGCAGCTTGAATGCTTTCTCTGTCTACTTCCATCACAAGCCTTTTAAGAGTACACTTAGGCTGAGCAAGAGAGAATCCCAGGTCACTCACCCTTGTGAGCAGTTCTCTCCTAGACTAAACATCCTATCCTGCAGGGAGGTTCCTTGTGGCTTAGGAAATTGTAAGATGAGGTTTTCCTTTCATTAAAGAGTGGGGCTGGCCATCAGATACAAGCAGTAATCAGCATATAAGTCTCAAGAAATTCCTAAAACTAGCAAGATTCAGGGGGCCCTTCCCCCAAGGTTCTAGAAGTAGTCAATGACTGCTGGCAGGGGCTTATAGGGCAGATTCTCCAACCAGCTTAGATACCTAGGAAAACTCTCCAATCTGTTGGACTGCCTCTAAACCTTATAGATAATTTCAGGGTTACAGTTATAGTGATTAATCATTTCTGTGTGGATAGACAGGTGGTGACTTAGCTACCACTGAGTCATTCCTGTTCCATTAATGATCTCTCACTAATCATATTCCTGCAAGTAACCCAAATTACTCAATCAATTGATGAAGCTGGAATTTGACAGGATCAATAATTTAGTCTGGATAGGCTCCCCATCTGGTGTGAATAGACCTCTGTGTCATGACTCCCCAGTAAAAGCCACATGCAACCCTCCCTAAGAAGTTTACATCATAATCTCCAGAACTTGTTACTCCATCATCCACCAGAGCAAAGGAATCTTCCAGTTGATATAAGGGATCTTAAGATGCATGATTAGATTGCATTCTCCATGATAGATCGATGTGATCTCAAGAGAGTTCTGATAGGAAGGAGGGAGGTTAGGAAAGGAACATTGATGACAAAGAAGCTCGATGGGCCCTGAGATAAAAGATGATATAACAACGTTGTGTCATCTTCAGAAGCTCATGACGTCTAGATGCAACTCTTCTCTATATGTATGTGTGTGTATATCTTAATCATGTATGTGTGTGTGTGTGTAGACATATATAAACAGGTGATTGATAGATGATCAATAGATAGATAGATAGATAGATAGATACATAGATACATAGATACATAGATACATAGATACTGTAACCTCAACTCTGTAAACATTCTGTAGAGCTAAGGGAGTTCTCTTGAATACTGTAAAAGATGGAGCAACTTTTTTGACTTCTACCCTACCAACTTCGGTAGGACATGTCCCCAAGCATAAATGCCGTCAGAGCTGGGACATAAATGTATGTGTGTGAAAATAAACTTTACCTAGTGAAATGCAAGCTGGGGAGTGACAAAGGAAGATATTCACTCTAAACCACATTTTCAGGCAAGACCTCCTGAAAATACACACACACACACACACACACACACACACACACACACACACACACACACAGAATATCCTTATATATTCTTAAGAGCAACTAACATCACCCATTGTTGTGACTCCCTAGAGTAGAGGAATGGTGTAGAACTACTAAACAAACATTTATTTCTTCATTTACTTCAATTTACTGCAATTAGTAATAGAGCCCTGACTCTGAGGTGAGCTCTGTCTAACCAGAGCTGCAGAAAAAGCTGGCCTGTCCCCCTAGGGGCTGAGTTGCTTCAGCACAACTTGCAGTTTCCTGTAAATCTGACTGATGTAGTAGCCTACTTTTATTTATTTATTTTTAACTTAGTAAAGAACAATAACACAAAGAAAAGTTTCTAGAGATTAGAGTGTAGTTATATAAACTCACTTGATTTTTTAATGCATATTCTGTTATTTCAAATTATCTCAACATAAAGTCCCATTTCCACAAGCCAGAGGCTATTTTCCCATAATTTTCTTCCAGCCTTGTTTATTCTGTATTTTTTATGAGTTTTTGTGTTATTACTGAGTTTTCAACAATCATTAGGTAGTGCCTGAGACATAATTGAATGCAATTTTATTACCCCAGTGAACACACATAAATATTTAATCTTTTTGCTCCACATGGCGATTTTTGGGGAGCTTATCAACTATTTTGAGGAGTTGCCCATGGAATGGGTATCTTTGCAGTCTGGCACTGAAATTTTCTCTAATACATCAATATTAATTGCAATCCTCAGAGGGGCATTAAAAATAAAGATGGGGCCAGCAAGTGGGTAAAAGTGCTTGTGGCTAAGCCTGACACCCTAGTTTTACTTGTCTACTACAAATTGTCCTCTGGCCTGCACGCATGTGTCATGGCATAAACCTGACCTGAGCAAATAAGAACTAGTAAAATGCAATTAATAAAATATATGAAGCAGCCAGACATCATGTCACATGCCTATAATCCCAGCAGTAGAGAGATTAGGGAAGGAAATTAGTTCAAAAGAAGGAAAAAGTTCAAAGACAGTGAAGGGAACATAGAACTATCTTAAGTATCCAAAGCCTGGTGGTATGATGTCAGCCTAGAGCTTGCCTGGCATGCAGGATGTATTCAGTTCAACTTGAGTATTGAAAAAAGGTAAACATATAAAATAAGAGAAAGAAAGCGAGTGGCCTATTGCAAGATGGAGCAGCAATTGGGACTTCACTGACTGTTTCAGAATGGAGAATGTGGGTTGTCTGGAAGGAGGACGCTACAGTACTGTTTTTCCAGAACTTTCCAAAGCAAGTCTGCAGCCCAACTCTTAAACAGCTCATTTTTGGGAGGGAACTTAGGGAGATGTCTTAGTAGTTAAGAGTGCTTGTTGCTCTTGGAAACAGCCTGATTACAATTCTATGGCCCCATATCTAGCAACTTACAACTACCTGTAGTGCCAGCTCCAGGGATCTAATGCTCTCCTTCACTCAGTAGGTATTTTATTCAGGCACACACACACACACACACACACACACACACACACACACACACACACACACACTTAACAAATAACAAAACTATTTTGATGTCCACGTTGGAGGCACAAGAAGGAAGTTGGTGCCATTTCAGAGAAGCCATGTAGACTAGTACTTTCAAAGCATACAAGAGACCTAAAGAATTAATATGCAAGCTACAGGCCCTGGCTGATAATCAAACAATGTAGACAAGCTGGCTTGATCTGTGCATTGAAGGTACTGTTTTCATCCATGGAGTATGAGCTTGCATCAGATACTTGTGAAAACGACTCTAATATGAGAAATTAACTTGCTGTGTTTTTTTTCCCTTACATTTGTTTGGTGTTGTTGGGGGGGAAATAGAGCCAGGGGGAAATTTGAATAAACAGAAGTTCAATCTACTAGCTGTGTATTTTGAAATGCCTTAGGGTAACCTAATGGCTTCTTTAAAACCTGTGACCCTCACATCTAGAAGCTTGGAAGCAACAGCTAAGCAACAATTACTATTATATCAAAAAGAGGGTAAAGATACAGGGTTTGAACAGCAAGCTCAAGTACAGTGCAAAATGCTAATGCTGCAAAATTGCCTTATTGAATTTTTCTGTTTTAATAGTGTTGACTCCCAGGGAAGAAAGTTCCACCAAGCTTATTAAGTAATTCACTTTCCTACAACTTGAAGGCTTCCTCTAACTCCACTATGCTAACAAGCACAGCACCTCTGACAGACTAGCTGCCAGGGAGGCACTCTCCCTACTGTTTTTGTTTATCCAGCAAATTGTTGTTCTGTTGTCAGAGGGCATTGCAAGCAGGGGAATTTGCAGAAAAGTGGAATAGAAACTTTGCCCATCACAGAATGAGATAATTCTTCTCTCGCCAAATTAGCCATGTTGATTCCCCCCTCCTCAAGCTTTTGGATAGCAACAGTGTCTTCTAGAAGGCAAGCTGTCCTTCTCAGCAGGTACAAAGCACAGGGTCCCCAGGAGGAAACACCAAGGAGAATTCAGGAGGCCAAAGCAGCTGCTTCAACATGGAGATCACACCACTGAGATGGATGGGATTCATAAACTGCACTCGAGCCATGTGCAGAACAGCTGCCCCAGGGAAGCTCATAGGACAAATAGTCTAGAACTCAGAAGCCGGTGAACAATGTAAGCAGTGTGTTGAGTTGGTACATAAATGCTGCACACACATGTACATCTTCCTAGACACACAGTCTTCATTTACAAAATAATGGAAGAGTGGGCTGAACTTCTGGGTAGGGAAGTGGCAAATGGAATAATTAGGTTACGTATGGAAAGATATTTGTCCCTGCCCAACATTAGGCAGGCTTATACTAATGATATGACCATCTGGGGTGTAGACCTTGAGTGTGGGTTTTGACCTCTGAATGGTCTCATCCTCTTTTAAATAGTAAACATTCTCTCATGCGGGTTTGATCTAGAATCTTTTTTTCTGCCCACGTTTGTTTCTAACCTTGCTTTCTGTTACCCACCCAGACTTTCTCTTCTGCCCTTGAAGACATCATAGAGCTGGAAGTGGTGATGCACATTGGTAATCTAAGCACTTAGGAAGATTAGGTAGAAGAATTTCAAGTTTCAGACTACCCTGTGCCAAAGAGAGTGTTCCAAATCCAATCAGGCAACATAGTGGTGCTTCTTTCTACCCTACAAAGACATCCTAAGAAGTATGTTTTTATTTCTTTGATAACGAGAGCACCCAACTCTGTGGAACATTGCTATAAAATGTTATGAAGATCAATGAAATTCTCACTAGGGTCTGGGCAAAGTCGTGTGCTCTCTTTGGGTCTGACAAGGACTTTACCTCTCAGAAATGATATCATCATACATGTCTATATTCCTTAACACTGGTGGACTGCTAAGATGGTGGAGAACTGAAACACAAATGGCACTAGGGAGCAGGCATAAAGGATTTGTTGAATGGTTTAATCAGGTTACATAGGGTACCATTTGTTGAAATGTTTACTTGTTTCCCACCACTGATGTTGAGTGCTCTCTTCCCTTCTCACCCCAGGATGAAAGATAGTGGCTTTGAAACTGGCTTTGTCAAGGTAGAGCTGCTCAAACATCAGGCCCCAGCTTCATTGGCCTCTAAGCAGTGGGAAATACTTCTGGGGACCCTTTGGTCCTACCTTCAGGACATTGCAGTCTTCCTTCCCATCTGAAGGACTCATCAATCTTGTTTGACAAGGAAGAGTCTTGTCTATCAATTTTATTTATGGTGGCTTCACAGTACCTTCCTCTGGGAAGTCTTTGGTATTTTGCCAGGCTCACTTTAGACAGACTCTTGTAGGAGCACTCATGTTAATTTGAAAATATCCATGTGTCTTGGAGGTTACTTGAGTTTGCTAATCTGCCCTTCTCCTTATATGGTCATGGCAGCATAGAGGGGAAGGATACTCTAGTACTTGGTACACTATTTCAACATTTTTACATTTGTTTATTTAATTTGTGTTTATATGTATGTGAGTCTTTACATCCCACAGCATATGTGTGGGGGTTGATGAGCAACTTGAGGAAGTCACATCATGGTTTCCAAGGATTAAACTTAGATCATCAGGCTTCAGAGAAAATACTTTACTTGCTGAAGCATCTCTCCAGCAGCACAAATAGAAGTATTTTCCAATTCTGGATAGATAGATGGATAGGTGAGTAAATTGGAGAGTACATTGATGAGTCACTAAGTAGGCAGATGGATAGATCTATGAGTAGGGACATGGGTAGGTAGAAGGATGTATGAGTTGATGGCTCAATGCATAATTGAGTGGAGAGATGAATGGGTAAATGGGTGGCACAGTGGTGATAGATAGTGTAAGTAAATAGTAGCTGGATGGATGGGTTGGTGATTGATAGATGGATGAAGGGCTTGGCAGGTGGGAAATAATTAAAACAATGTATTGCATAATTCCAATGTCTATATACAGTGCTCATTTTTGCTCTAATGTTCTGATGGTGTATGCATCAAGGGGAATTTTGAAGCCTGCCTTCCATCCAGATCACCTTCAGGCGACTTCCCACATGTCCAGGTAGATTTTCCTTCTGAAAGCATATACTTCCCTTATTTCACCAACAGTTTTGCCACTGGTACTCTTCCACTGATATCCTAAGGTTATAATGAACACAAAGCAAAGGAAAGAAATACAAAATCTGATAATAACATGACATTCCACAGACTGTCTTCTAGAAATGCAAGCATCAAGAGTCACAGCAGGCTGAGCAATTAATATCCCACATGCTAAAGCGCCACCTACCATGTTCCAACACTCCAGGCCTTAAGCATGACACCTGATTTTATGTAGACAGATATATGTCGACGCTGTGTGTGCAGCTTCATATTTCCATATGTCAGGTAAAGTACAACCTTAAGCGTATTCTGAATAATTCATCCAAGCAAAGGTCTGATGAACAGATGTCTGTAATGCAATAGTTCTGAAGGTGCCATTTTTCTGACATGAACAACAACAAGAAAAAAATCCCTGCTTAAAAGCCAGATGGCAAATAAACCCCAGTTCATCACTTAGGCTCACATGGGAAACTCTAGCAAATTTTTCATCAATTCCCACTTTATATTTAACACAGTAAATATAACAGTGAAGCATTATGCCTCTTCCTTCTCAATCTATCTCATCTGTGAGTGTTAATCTCCACTGGGTCTGAAGCAGTATTTACTCCACATAAGCAAATGAGCTTCCATGTAACAAATTATCTCTTTGCAGAAATAACCAAAATTCTGTGTGCTCAACTCTTTCAGTTTATTGGAGATTTCTAGAAACAGATTTTGCAAATA